>PVHY01033409.1:0-11139 GCA_004024945.1 Uropsilus gracilis
GAAAGTTACCCTCGTCACTGAGTCTGAGTCCTCTGGAGTTCGACACCTGCCAGAGACGGCGCCTTTGGTCGCGTTTAGTTGACTCCTGCTTTGCAAAATACTTGCACTCTAGACGCGAAGCTTCTAGAAAGAGGTTTGTAAAGTCACTGACTTTCAAAGAAGGTGGTCTCCGTACCAAAAGAGCTGCCTGGCCAAATCAACCTCAGGATTTCCCCCACCTCCCGTCTTGGGTTTCTCCATAGGTGTTTGTTGGGAACAGACTCACCAAAGTGACTTCATTTTGTCTAAACCTCCATTTTGAAGCCAGTGTCCTCTCCCTGCCCTCGGTGGAAAGGACCCGCCACAGCTGGCTGGTCCCACATCCTGTGTCTGCCTCCCCTGATTCCTGGTTGTTCCTGACAACCATCTTGTCCACCTGACGGAGGATGGACGCCAGCATTGTCCTTCTACTAGATGATGGGTATCAGCATTATAGGAAACCTGTAGCTGTGGGAACATGTCCTATAGTCATAGGAACACGTCTACACCTGCTTGCTGGCTTCACAATAGGGCACAGTGGTGGTGTTGCCCTATAAAAGGTTGTCACAGAGATTGCCTGGGACTCTTGCCACCTTGACTTGGGGCCCCTGGTGCCCCCGCCTCTTGCAAATAAACCTGCAGCTTTGAACTGCAACTGGAGCCCTTGTGTCTTGTTGAGCGGCCCAGAAGTCACAACCGTGTTGGCCACGCAAAGGCCCACAGCAGACCATCCGTTAGCTCATTGTATCTGATGAGAGATTTTTTTTTTTTTTTTTTTTTTTTTTTTGCTGAGATAAAATGCATCTCACCCCGGGCAATGCTGGCCTTGAAAGCTGCAGGTGAGAATGGATGATCATGGCATTATTGGGGTGACCCAAGAGAAAAATAATCAAGTAGAACATGAGCCTAAGATTGATGCTGGGGTGCGGGATGTAGCCCGGCTGGGCATGGAAATGCGGCTTAGCCAAACGACCCCATCTATCTAGGAAATTGGCTGGATTTCTTCTAATATTCTCTCAAGGTCCTCGCTGAGTCACTCCCAGAAATGATGGATCTCAATGGCTCCGAGTGTCTCTAAAGCCTTCGTGTCTACCCACCTCCCTTTGTAAGCTGTGATTCAGTCCGCGCCTGCGAGCGGGGCCATGAAATAGGCTGAGTCTCATTTTCCCATCATAAAAATAGATCTTAAAACCAGCACACAACCGTGATCAACAGCTCCTCGGCCCGGCTCTCCCATCAGGGACATGCTGGCTGCTCTCGGGGGTGGAGGGGGGGGTGTCCCTGGGGAACAGCGCCTCTCCCCGCCGGACAGTCTTTTGCAGGTGATGAGCGACAGGGACACCCAAGGCTTCAGGCAAGAAAGATGTCACAGGCTTTAGCCTTGAGCAGAGGGGGGTTCAAACCCCGTCTCTGCCATCTCCTAGCTCTGTGACTTTGGCCATGGTTCACCCCATATTCCAGCTTCCTCAACAGAAGTAGAGGATGGTAACGTGCCCACTCACTGTCACCGTGAGGTCGACGATAGAACATAGGGAAGGAAAGGACATGTACTCTGGTGGGGTGCAGGGGCTGGGGGGGAGGCACTGTAGCCTGCAAAGAGAGGGCCTTGCTCAGCTGAACTGGAAGCAACATGGAGGCTCCTCGAGGGTGTCTGGGCCTGTCCGCATCTCCCCACCTGCCCCAGAGATGGCCGAGTGCCCAGCACCTACTCTTACCTGACGACCTGGGTGCGCCTCTGACTGTAAGGGCTGATGACCTGGAAAAGCAGCTCCATGGCGCCGTTAATCCCCAGCATGGCCCCCGTGGAGGCTGAGAAAGAAACACAGCCACGAGTGACCGTCTGAATCAAGCTGCCTCTGCAGCATTACAGAGGGAGCCTGAAAACGCAGAGACATCCATCAGCCGCCTTGCCAAAGGCGCCGTAAAAGCAGAGACACGATCTGGCCATCTCACCCCTGGTGGGAAGGAGAGCGCGTCGGCCAAGCACACATTAGCTCCCCGCACGAGCTTCTCCAAGGTGGCCGAGGATGGGAAACACGCTTTTCATTTCCAGGCTCCTGTTGCGTTTCCCCCAGAGGACTGACTGGTCATCAGAACGGGCAAAGCAGCGGTTGAGCAGATTTACCTTGAAATCGGCCTTGGGGTGTCTGGCGATGACTTCCGTTCAGGCTGCATAGCACGCCAGATGGTGGGTCAACACATACGCTCAGCAGCACGCACAGGGACACACTTGCTCATGTGTGCACACACACGCACACTCATGCACGCACACAGCCAGTATCCAAAACCAGTGCAAAGACGTGCTCTCCCATTTGGAGACTTCCCCGTAGAGAACAGTTCCAAGGGAAAGCGTTAGCACATGGACGACTCCGTCAAAAGCCCTGGCCACCTGGTGAATGAGGGCACCCCCTTTCTCATCCAGCTTGGCTTCCGCCCCCCCCCCCATCTGCCGGGCCTGAGACCAAGACCTGACCGAGCCTCTGCCATCAGAATGTCAAAAAGCACCAGTTCTTCTGCTCAGAAGCAGCGAGCCTGGGCCAGGGCCATCTTTTCCCCCAGGTGGATGGGCATGGGTACGCGTCAAGGAGCTGAGTGCCAGGGGCAGCTGGGGATACAGGGGCTTCAGAAACGACACAAGGCCCCTGGATGCTGTTTTCAGCCTCTCGGCCACGCCTCCAGTCCCCGGGGCCACCACTCCCTTGAGAGGCCACTGGTGACATCAAAAAAATAATGGGGGCGGTGCCCAGGGTTCGCACGGGCCTCTGTGCCCACGCACCCCGCGGCCACGCCACCATGGTGTGGTCGCTGCCGTCCATGCGCACCGGTCCCTCGCGCTTCCTCCAGGTCAGGCGGGATGGGGCTGGGGCTCAGTGCAGAGGAGGCCGGGCCTGCTGAGCCCTTTGACATCACAGGGCTGGTTGTGCGGCGGGGGGGTGGGGGGGGCGAGAGTGTCGAGTGGTATGCCCGCCACAGTCTCCCCTGGGTTTGCCTTCAACACAAGAGCTCTAATCAAGAGTGATACCTTAAGACAATATCCATCCATAGAAACCAAATCAGTGAGATACTGGTGGAACGTCCCTTAACATGTGCCACCTGGGCAGGACTCAGGGTAATAAGGCGAGCACCACACGCAGTGAACTGGGAGAACCAACAAAATATGACACCTACAAAGTCACCGAGAAGATTTGAGCAAAAACTTGGCACAGAGAACATGTCAACAAGGGCACTGCACACCCTCTCTGTTTAGAGGGAAGATACCACGGAAAGCCGGGCATCGTGGCTCGTGCCTGATATCATCAGCCTGCAAAGCAGTCGGGGCTAGGGAACACAGCCTGAGTCCTGCTCAGGACAATACAGCGAGACCTAACCCCAAATAGCTGGGCGTAGTGGCGCACGCCTGTAATCCCAGCTACATGGGAAGCTGAGGCAGGGGATTGCTTGAGTCTGTGGTACCAGGGGCTACAGTAGCCTGCGGCTCCACGGGCAAAAATAGCAAGACCCAGTCTCAAAAAAAAAAAAGAAGAAGAGGCTTCTCTAATGGCAGTGGCCCCACAGCAAAACCCCAAGGGAGAAGACCTACCATCAGGTGATGGATGTCCCTTCGAGGATCTGCTCTTCCAAAATACAAGACGGAGTCATGCCCCCAAAGCCAACGACCTGAAGCATGAATGAAGGAGCAACAAAACGAGGCACAAACTGCGGAGATGAGACCCACCAAGACCAAAGGTGCTCCAAAAGCAGTACAGGAAAGATAAACAGCACGTTATACGAAGTCCAGGGAAATCGCACCCTCACCAAGGATGAGGAAATGGATCAAAGAAGAAAAAAAAGACTAAAGGACTAAACAAGGACAAACAGCAAAAAGAAAGGAGGCAAAGAGACCAGGGAAGATGTGGTGTGTGTGTGGGGGGGGGGAGGGTATTCCCATGGGAATTAGCAGTTATACAATCATATATTGTAAAATATACAAAAATAGAAATTAAAATAGAAATTAAATAGAAAATAAAAAATAATAATAATAATGGGACTTCTTGGGCTTCCCAATGGAATCAGATAGCAAGGAGCAACCTCTCCGTGGGAGAAGGAAGGTTTGTCTTCCCCGTGGGGACCTCTGTCCTCCTCTGTGTGGATGTGACTGTCAGACACGAAGGGCCACTCCTAGCTCTGGACTGGCCCTGCCCAGAGAGCAAGGGAGGGGGAGCAGGGAGGACCCGGAGGAGCAGAGACAGAACTCGGGAAAGCCCACCCTGGCCGGCTCCAACCTCAGGAGAGGAGGGAGGATGGAGATCGAGAGACTGACACAGTTTATGCCAGCGACGTCCGAGGCTGACGCTGCAGCTCTCCCCAGAGCACATGTCCCTGGATGGCCTCCAGCTCTGGGTCTCCGGGAACTGAACTGGACAGTCACCCACGACTCTCCCCACCGAGCTCGTCTCCGCTGCACACCGGTCCCTGGGAAGCTTCTCGGAGCCCTACGCGCAGTCCCTCGGCCACCTGTGCTGCCTGAGGATTCAGTGACTGGCCAGGCTTGCTGGGGACATCTCTGTGCAGCGGCACCAGCAAGAAAGCTCCCTGGCGCGTCCAACATGGCTAACAATTCGCCAGCGACACAGGCCCGCAGGTTCTCACTCCACACCCGCCTCTCGGCAGGAAAGCCAACGTGTAGAGCGGCAGCGGCATCTCCTAATGGCCCCTGGAACGGTTCTAGATGACGCTCTGCCTGCGGGCAGGACACGGGTTCTTAGCACACATGCCAAACGTCTGCCTCTCTGTGTCTGCAAGTACCTGCAGCCTCTCCCCAAGAGCTGCACGCTGCTATCACGAACACGTGTCTAGGCACACGTGTCTATAGAACAAGAAACATGTTACCAACCCCTCGTCGTCCTTTAGAGAAATCAAAGCAGAAACGTGCTGCTGGCAAGCTGCAGCCAGGCATGGTGCCCTGGCCCGGGCACTGTGGCGAGAGCCGGGCCCGTAGACGAAGCTATGCACACCTCATGCAGCTCTCTCTCGCTGGAGATGGGATCATGCAGATGCTCTTGCGCCCGCCCCAACGTCCTGACTCCCTGGCCGGAAACTACATGCATTTCCGCAGAGGGTCTGCCGGTGAGCTTGGAGTCCAGGCTCTGCGCCACTATGCCTAGAGACCAGCTCTCCACGGGTCCTCCCTGCTTGTCAGCAGAACCAGCCCACGAAACAGAAGCCCGCCTACCTAGGTGGCTCTGAGGCTGCTCAGAGGAAGCCTCTCAGGTCCCCGGGTGCTCTGCCTGCAAGTCTAACGATGGAGGAGAGCTGGTCACAGAAGGGTCACTCACTCAGCGAGACCCTGACCTCACCAGCATGCCGTGCCCATGCTCCCGTGGACCCTCCACCGGGCCGTGAGCACTGAAGACCGCTGTTGTTCACGGAGAACCTGGGGCAACAGGCAGGCGGCGAGCCATGTCCCGGACCCGACGAAGCAGAGTCAGAGCCACCCAGGGCTTCTCGGCGCTCGAGTCCTGCTCTTCCCTCTCAGGAACATCTCGTCTAAGTGACATCACTCTTGCTGCCCAGGAGAGAGGGTCCGGGGTGCTACAAAGGCCCCTGAGCACAAGTGGGGGTGCAGGCCTGCGCTGAGGGAGGAACCAGGCCCCTGGAGGGCAGATGCCATGAGCCTGAGCCTGGTGCTGGACGTGCGGCCCAGGACTCGCCTAGACACTGAGCAACCACTGCACCCTCCTGCAGTCCAAGCTCCATAGCAGAAAGCCTGAAGGCAGGGCTCTTACGATGAGGGCAACAAGCCCAAGCCAGAGATGGCACGAGCCCATCTCCAGGGAGAGAACTGCATGAGGTGAGTGTGGCTTCGTCTACGGCTCTCGCCATAGTGCCCAGGCCGGGGGGACCATGCCTGCCTGCAGCTTGCCAGCAGCACCAGGATACGCGTTTCTGGTCTGATTTCTCTAAAGGATGATGAGGGGCTGGTGACATGTCCCTTGTTCGGCAGACACGTGTGTCTGTACATGTATTCAAGATGGTGGCATCTAGGACAGTCCCTTTGGCGTGGAGCTCTTGGGGAAGACCTCCGTGGCAAGGGGGCTCTGACACAGACACAGGCCCTGCTGCTGAGGTACCCTGCGGAGTGATCGTGCCCAGCCTGCGGTGGCCTGAACGTGACTTCCGGGCACAGCAGGTGATGGACGGCGGGGAGCTGCTCCGACAGACACGAGCTGCCACGAGGTGTGGGCTGGTGGGACAAGGCCTGGCCTCTCCCGCCTCAGCCCTGTCACCTACAAGTCTAAAAGATGGAGAAGAGCTGGGCAGAGAAGGCCACTCACTCAGCGAGACCGTGTCACCAGCATGCCGTGCACATGCTCCCGTTGACCCTCCCCCAGGCCGGCGAGCTCTGGTGACTGCTGTCGTTCACAGACAAAGTCCTGGAGGGTGAGACTGTGGCTCCTGCAAGCAGATAGTCTGGGCCTCAGCTTCAGGAGCAAGCGTGAGTCCCACCTGCGGTGGAGCCAAGAGCGAGCGCCCCCCCCCCTCGAAGGCCCAGGTCCAAAGGCTCTGTGTGTTTTTCTGATCCGGCGGGGTCACCGTGGTCCCCACCCGTGTCCCCCTCCAGACACACCACCCCGTGGGCCGCTCCTGACACGTACCACTCAAGGCCAGTGTGCGCAGCGCCCAGAGGCAGTGCAGGAGGTTCTGGCTGTGTGCCAGGTTCTTCCGGGCCAGGGTCAGTATCACGTCCAGCGCGTCCAGTTCTAGTGCCTTCTGGCCGAACTTCTTATCTGGGAACACAAAGCACCACGCCCCAGGGGGTCACGTGACTCCCGGAGATGAGGCGTGCGGGTTAGGAGCTGGTGGTGGGGAGAGGATGGGCCGGGCCTGAGGCTCGTCAGAGCCTGTCGAAAATGCTGACCTGGTGTCCTCGGGCTCCAGGAGACCCGGGAGCGGCAGGGTGGGGGACAGAGGGGACCCAGCCTTCTTCACGGAGCATCTGCATGATGTCCCTGAGTCCCTACATGTGAGGATGTAGGATGTACCCATGCTGTGGGCAGGTCTAAACATCTTCCTTAAAGACAGCTCCAGAGCTAAGAGTACTTGTCACCCAGCATTCTCAGGCAACAGGTGACCCTCGACCCGGGCATTTTTTGAACATCTGGCGATGTTTGGGAAAAACGGAGTGAACATATTATTGCTAACCTAGTGACGTTTGTCATCATGGTGGTGTGGTCACATAGCAAAATGTCCCTTTTCAAGGAAATGCCCTCAAAACTGCGTGGGAGCAAAATGCTGCAATTGTCCCTCATATGCCTGAAACAAGAACAGTGAAGGGCATGTGACAACATGCGAATGACATGCAGCAACATGTTACGGGCATGTGTCGACATGGGAGGGACATTTGGTACCATGGAGAGAACATATGGCAACGTGTGAAGGTGAGCCGTGGGCATATCCATAGGCATCCTTCCAGACCATAGGGAACTTTGCCAGAAGTGAAAACCCAAGAAAAGGACATGTTTCGCCTCTTGATCCAAATGACCTGAGATTCGCAGGCTGAGTCACAAGCATGTTAGCAGTTAGCAAATAAACAAACTATCAGGGGAAGCGTCTCATGCTACGTCCCCAGCTCCCACTACGCTTGGCACCTGTGCCATCTGCCACAGTTGGGTCCTCTCCAAAATGTGACGCGCGAATCACACTGTTGGCTTTTGCAGGAACACAACCTCGCACCAGGCTCGTCGCAGGTGGCAAAGAGTCAGGTGGAGACGATGTCCTCAACCTGCTTTAGCAAAATTAACCCCTGAGGCAAAGGACGCCAGCGCAGGGCGTGTGACTCAGCAGCCGCCATCTTCATCAGAAAGAGGAGTCCGTTCATGGGCAGCCAGCCTCTGTCCAGGCTGATCCCCAGCAGCTTGAACTGCCCGGGGCAAGAACCACCTGCTCACAGCAGAAGCAGCATGAAGAGAGTTGCCAAGAGTCACGTCGAGATCCAGAGTTTAGAAGCACCCCCCACACTCTCTCTCCCCGCTCCTGCTCCTCTGACATTGCTCTGGCTCCCGGTGGTGAGGTCCCTGTTCCCGCAGGCTAAGGACTTGAAGTGCAACCATGTTTATTTCTCGCCGCAAATCCAGAACTTAATTCTGGCACATCCACATTGCACATATAGCCCAATGGTTCAGGAAGTTCAAGGTCACATGGTTACAAGCATCAGGGCCGAGTCCAGAACCCACGAGGACATCTCAGGGCGTAGGCCACATCTCTTCATCTGTGCCTGAAGTTCACATGCTTCCCTCTTCCTCTGCCGGCTTCCTCTCCCCCACCCAGCTCCAGTTGCAGCATGAACTGCTCCCTGACCATGTTCAGTAGTACCCCACATCTGTGCCCTTGAAATCGGGTGCAAAAGAGGCAGAACAACCAACCAACCAACAAGCCACAGGGGAAAAGCGGCACTTTCATAATGCGGCTTCTGCCACCCAGGTTCCCTCAGGTTCGTACCACCCGTGTGTAGCAGTTGCCAGTCAAATGCAGTTCAACAACAGGGTTTATTTACAGGGAAAATTAACAGGGAAATCCAAGTCCTTAATGCCACAAGTGGCAGTTATCTCACCCCATCCACCATTTTCAGTCCCAAAGGTCCCAAAGAAACACATCCAAGATGGTACCCTTTGCCCCTCGAGACCTGAGGCAGGCACTCTACAAGTCCAGTCTTTCTCCAGAGTCTTCGCTTCTTCTCCAGTGTTCCGCGCTGCTCCATTTCTCCAAGGCTCTTCAAACTTCTTCCACAATTGCTGATGCCCAGATCAGCTTTCCACATCCCTGGCCATCTCCAGGTACCAGCTCACTAAGCCGCCTTGCTGCGGTGCCACACTCTCCACACCGGCCACTCTTCTGCCGGCCACCATGATTCCTTGCCACCACCAGCTCACTCTTCAGGGGGCTTCTGCCCAGCCTAGTCACTCACTCAGGCTCTTCTCTACCAGCTTGCCATTCTCATGTCTCCCCTCTCCCCAAATGTCAGTCTCTCTCTCTCTCTCTCTCTCTCTCTCTCTCTCTCTCTCTCTCTCCCATCTTTGCTCCTCTTTTTATATCTATTTTTTCTTCTCCCCTCCTGCAAAGCAGAGACTTCAACTTCCCCTCACATGCCCTCTTGGTGACTCATTTTCTCTTCCCCACCTGGGATTTACAACAAAGTGAGAGAAGGACATCCCCTCATCCTGTCCAGGCCATCTCTTACCTCTGGGTTTCTCAGACACAGCTAATGGCAATGTCTAAACTTTATGAACAAATGCATTGGCCATTTTGGGGTCACAGCTTCACCCTCAAGGGATCCTTCAGTAGCTCTCGTCATCGCTGTCAACTAGTTCAGGGTGTGTGTTCCCTGCTCCCACGGGCAGGTAGGTTCCCTGAGAGCAGGCCCCCTATGACACCTGGGGTCATCCAGGTGTCCCTGTGCCTGCAACAGTGACCAGCCCTGGAGACACAAGCTAATACCTGTTGGACATCCATCGAACCCATTTCACTGGTGTTACCTGGAGCAGACTCACACCTGAGTCTCGGTCATCCCTTGCAGGATGTTGAGTGGCCTCAGCACGGAGCTACAGATAGTGAACAGCAGGTGCACTCTGGGGTCCTGTGCCAGTGGCTAAAACAGTGACACTGGACCTCAGAGCCCCACCTTTCAGAGGACAGGAACATTGGCAATGTGACCTATGCAAAACCCTGACCACAAATGGAGTTTAACCTTCCAGATGGGTTGGCCATGTTTGCGTGCACCCTGCATGCCCAGGCTTGAAGCTTTAGGGTTTTAGGGCTTGGGGGGGTTCTTGGGGGCTGTCCACAGGGAAAAAGCAATGAGTAAGGGGCAAGGCTCTTATGTCCTTCTTGTCTCCTCCACTGGGGAAACTCTGCTTCCGGGGCAGCCAAGCTGGACCTCAGCATGCTGCCTTGTTTGGAAAGAGAGTCTCTGCAGATTCATTTCGTTAAAATGAGGCCAAGGACAGCCACAAGTGGTGGTTATCGCACCCCAGTCACCGTTCTCAGTCCCAAAGGTCCCAAAGACACACATCCAAGATGGCGCCCTTTGCCCCTCCACACCTGAGGCAGGCACTCTGCAAAGTCCAGTCTTTCTCCTACATCTTCTCTCTGCTTCTTCTCTCTCCAGTGTTCTGTGCTGCTCCACTTCTCCAAGGCTCTTCAAACTTCTTCCATGATTTGCTGATGCACAAAATCAGCTTTCCTCATCCCTGGCATCTCCAGGTACCAGCTGACTATGCCACCTTGCTGCGGTGCCACACTCTCCACACTAGACACTCTTCTGCCAACCACCAGGGCTCCTCGCCACCTCCAGCTCACTCTTCAGGGGGCTTCCCCTGGCCAGGTCACTTGGGCATGTTCTCATGGACCATTCTCATCTCCTTCCTTTTCCTCGCTCCTCCTTTTTACACCCTTTCGCGCTTCTCACTCCCCATTTTCCCTTGGATTTTTCAAGCTCTGCTCACCAGGGTACCCTGGCGCCAACACAACTTTTTCGACTGCGTCACTCACAACCCTGTATCACATTTACGCTTAAAGTGGAGCCGTCTGGGGGGGTCTCTGCTCCTGCCCCAAAGGCCTGTGCTGGCCCACCCCCACCCCCTGCTCTGAGTCAGGGCTAAGCATCACACACAGCTCCCTGACACCCAGGGTGGCTAACACCTTCCTGCGGGGGGCCCATCCAGACACCACTACCAAGCTGTTCCAAGGTCTCTGGGGGCTCCCTCCCCACAGGGCCTCCCAAAGGCTCCCCGACAACCACTAGGAAGAAGGAGCCATCCTGAATCCCAGGGTGCGGGCGTGGCTACCTCGCAGGCCGACTCTGGCCAGCAGCCGGAAGAGGGGCAACAGGACGCCGTAGTCGGGAGCCTCTGTCCTCGCAGTGTCCACCAGCGTCTGCAGAAGGACCTCGCTGCCGCCCTTGCTGATCAGGTAGCAGATCCTCCGGTCAGTGCCTGCAGGGAAGTGGGCAGTGCTGAGCCCCAGCCGCACCTCGTCCATCCCTCCCCGCCCCCGAACCCTCCCTACCCTGGGAGAGTGGGGGAGGGGCTCGCTCAGCCCCAGACATCAGCGGCGTGTCCTTCTGGAAGCAGCTGGTGTTAAAGT
>PVHY01033410.1:0-11148 GCA_004024945.1 Uropsilus gracilis
AAAAAAAAAAAAAAAAAGCAAAGTGTGAATCACTTCAGGTTTTCTCTCAACCCAAAGGATGTTTTAGAGAATTCAAGAAACAGGGTAAAGGTCAGGATGGAGTCCTGGAGACATGAGACAAGGCCCATGAGGCAGATCAGCCTGTGGGACCGCGTGGACTAAGCATCGGGGAAGTTGGTCAACCCAAGAGGCCGAGCAGCAGAAAGACAAGGTCAGGCAAACGCTTTTGGCCACAAACCGCAGAATCCCACAGGGGGCACCTGAAGGGGCGTGGCTTTACATCCTGCTCTGCCCCCGCTGGTGTGACAGGCAGCCAGCAAGTCCTTTTCCATTTCCAGGCCTGTCTGGATGACGTGTCCACAATGAGGGTGAAGTTCAAACTTGGCCCTCGTCCAGGGGACGCCAGTCACCAAACTCGGACTCCACGCCGCCTGCTGGGCGGGCAGGCAACGGAGGCTGTGGTTGTTGCCCAGGACCTCAAGATTGCAGTACAGGGAGGCCACATCTTTCACGCTGCGGGGCGGGATTCTTCTGTTTCTTCCGTGCGCAGGTAACTGCAGACTGGTGGGTGGTTGGGGAAAGAAGGGGAACTGAAGCTGGGCGTGGTGGCACGCACCTTTGTCCAAGCACTGGGAGACAAGAGGCTTGGGATGGCTTGAGTTCGCGGGTTCAAGACTACCCCGGGCAACATAACGAGACCTGGTCTTGAAAAATCAGCCGGGCCCCGTGGCAGGTGCCTGTAGTCCCAGCTACCTGGGAGGCTGAGGTTGGGTATCGCTTAAGTCCACGGCGGAGCCCCAGGGAACTTGAGTCTGAAGTACCCCGGACAACACAGCGAGATCTAGTCTCAAAAATAAAAATGTGTGTAGGACATGTCAAGGGCAGGTAAGATGGGGGTGGCGGTAAATGTGGGACCGTTTATCTGTGTGGAAACGCTGAACAACAGAGAAGGCGCCATGTCAGGTTTTTGTTTTTTTTTTTTTTGAGACTAGGTCTTGCTATTTTTGCCCATGGAACCGCAGGCTCTTGTTGCCCGGGGTACCACGGACTCAAGCCATCCCCAGCCTCAGCTTCCCAGATAGCTGGGATTACAGGCGCGCACCACCAGGTCCAGCTATTTTTTTGGAACTCGGTCTCGCTACGGGCCCCAGGCAGGACTCGAACCGCGATCCCTAGCCCCGGCAGCTTCATAGGCTGAAGCTTACAGGCATGAGCCACCATGCCTGGCCCATGTCAGGTTTTTGCCTTTCCCCAAAGCAGGGTGACAGCAAGACCCTGCCAAGGCAAAAGCACTAGCTGTAGAGCCTGGCTGTCATCCTCTGTTGCCTAGGAGCTGTGTGACGTTGGGCAAGTTACTTTCCATCTCTGGGCCTCCTCCCCACTTGTTAAGAGCCTCATAAGGTGGGACCGAGCAGCAAATGGGGAAGAGGGTCCTTTCAAACCGCTGGGTGCTCTGTACCTGAGGGGTTAACACAGATTTGGCATCGATGGCTGCCACTGGAAGGCGGGAGAACCTAGGTCAGGCTGTATCTTCCTTCAGGTTGGCTCTCAGGATGCCTAACAACCCTCCTGCCCCCACAGGCCTCTGCTACCACCCATGGCGAGAACCAGCATAAGCACTGCCCTCCTCAGAGACCCTCTGTGGTATATAAAACAAAGGGCTAAGAATATATATTAAATGACTATTTTATTTACACACTCTATCCATAAATAAGTGAATCCTTTTTCTGACGGCACAATGATTCCTTGAACAGCTCCTAATGATTACACTGAATGACTAAAGGTGGGGTTAGTAGACTGACTCACAACTGTGTGACCGCGTTCTCACACAGACCAGCTCGCCCACACGCACTACAAGGGAGGCGGGGCCTCCCAGGCCTCTGGGATCTCAAAGCATCAGCCTTTGGCTCCCAGTACCAGTGGGGGAGGAGGGGGGCCCTGGTGGGAAAACCGGGCCCCATACACAGGTGTGAATTTGTGACAGCTGGAGAACAAAGAGACACAACCCAGGGAGCTCCCGCCCCGCCCCTCCTCGGAGCTGCTCTCCTTTGTTCATCCTGGAAGGCATCTCTTTGGATTTGCAAATATTTTAATTCACAGAAACTCAAGGAGGGGGTGGGGTGGGGGCTGGGTGGCTAGCTGGCCTCCCTTAGTCTGTATCCAGGCCTTCTCCAGCCCCCGTAAGTGGCAACAGCATTCTAGAGACATGCAGCGGTGTGCTAGTACCATACACACAACACAAAGTGGACACGGCCCGCCAGGGCGGCCTGCTGGTTGGCGGGGGCCTCGGGCTCCTCCAAGTCCGGGTCTGTCGCAGAGCGGGTCCGCTGGGCTGGTCCACTCACAGGGTCCGCACAGCCACAGGGTAGAGGAGGGACAAGTGCTCAGCCCCTTTGATGGGCAGCTTTCTGGTGGTGTAGTAGTGGATGACTTCCGGGACAGTGTCGAACGGGGGGCTGTTCTGTCCCAGAACGTATTTCTCTTTGGTTTTGGCCAGTTTCATGTGCATAAAGCCCTGGTTGCTCCTGTGGACAAAACACAGAGGTCATTAGCACCTGCGGTGTGACAAAGGCCATGGAGGACCAGTGAACAGGTGCAGGGGGGCGGGGGGGTGGGGTGGGGGGGGACTGGAAGCCACTCAACCCTGCTCTGGACAAGGGCCTGTTAACTCTTCAAGCTCACTGTTCGACAGGTCAAAGCTGACAAATGCCTGCCAGGGTGCAAGTGATCTCACTGCCCCAGACGGAAGACGGCCCAGGCATGAAGCAGCCACAGTTGGACGTGTCCAAGCTGGGACCAGCTGAAATGCGGCTGCACCCCAAGGCTCCCCCAGTCGTGGCAGTAAACTCCTGTGGCAGGAGCGTCCTTCCACCCAGAGCTTCTATAGGTGCAGAATATGTGACTTCAGTGAGCCAGCGCAGCAGGGGACACTGTGTCCGCGAGGACACAGTATGTGGCAGGCATGACAGGCAAGTGGGTTCCAAACACTGAGGTCTTCGGGGACTCACTGGAAGGGGCTGCCTCTTCCTGGCTCTGCTGTGGCCACTCGACTAGTTTCAGCCAGTGGAACCCGGGCAGAACGCGTGCTCTTCCTCAGTTCTCCCCCACACAGGTCCTCTCTGTGCTTCCTCCCTCTACGCAGTAAAGCCTGTGTCCTCAATGGCCCAAGTGTCCTCTGCCAGGAAGCCTTCCAGGTGCTCACAAGCAGAATGCCTGAATTGCAATTACTTATCCCACTCCCCCCCAGTTCCCCTGAGAACAGGGCTCAGTCTCCTGTCTACCACGTCTTGAGTCTTCTGAAGGGGCCAAGTGAGGTTCACTGAAGAGACCAGAGCAAAGGCCGGGCACGGTGGCTCGTGCCTGTAAGCTTCAGCCTGTGAAGCTGCCGGGGCTAGGGATCGGGGTTCGAGTCCCTCCTGGGGCCCATAGCGAGACCTAGTTCCAAAAAAAATAGCTGGGCGTGGTGGTGCGCGCCTGTAATCCCAGCTACCTGGGAAGCTGAGGCTGGGGATTGCTTGAGTCTGTGGTACCCCAGGCAACGAGAGCCTGCGGTTCCACGGGCAAAAATAGCAAGACCTAGTCTAAAAAAAAAAAAAAAAAAAAATCCGAGCAAGCCTGTTCCCATGATCCCGGAGGATTGCTAGGTGCACCAGCACGCTAGCTGGGATGCAGCTCACAGAGTGTCAAGGTCCACCACTTCTCCCTCCTGCCCAGGGACCCCTCACCCCACCATCAACCTGCCTTTGCTCAGGACAGCCTGAGCAAAGCCTGGCCTTTCCCAGTCCAGTCACAGCTTTGCCACCTTGCCCTGGATATTTCACAGTTCTGATACACAGTTTAATTTACCAAGTATCTGTGGCTCAGCGAGAAGGCTGGGGGATCCGACCTTGCTTCTGCCTTCTTCAGAGATCATCACTCGGTGATGCGAAGACCAGCTCCCAGCTTCCAGGAGCCCAGGGGCACTGGAGAGGCCAGGAGCTTGGTGAGGACGCGGTTCTGTGGCCTTTCCGAGTCACTCTGGCTGCTCCCACGGGGGGTGGTGGGGACTGACACGTGTCTCTTAAGTCAGGGCTAGCGTCCCCATGCTTACCAGCGCCCGCTCTATTAAGGTGTCACTTTGGGCTCCAGGACCATTTTCGAATGGGCAGAGCAAATGCTTAATGAAGTGCAGACACCGAGCAATACATCTGCTCATAATAATGTATTTAGAGATGTCACCCTCGGCTTAAAGGAAATCGTTTGCAGAGCAATTACATTTCAAGAGAGAATAATTCCTGTAAAGAACTGAAATTTAAATCAAGATTTTGTAAGGCTGACAATGTTCTAATTACAGCGCCTGTGGCAAGTTCTGCTCCTCAGCGAAGGGTCATTTCATTGGAGAATTGTCTCAACACATCGAGAAGCAGGCGGCGCACTTGCTTTAGCAGTGAGAGGAAATGGTGTGTGCGGCAGCAGCGAGGAAAATGCACAACCCCAATGGAGTGAAGCCTGGGGAGCTGTGTCTGGGTGGGTGGGGTGGGGGACTGGAAGGGACTGCAGTTCCTTGAATGAAGGGCTAAAACCGAGTGGCTAAGAAAACTTGGCAGAGCCTAAAGTTCTCTCCCCAAGCTCAGCTTTGCTTCAAGAAGGGGTGTGCATGGGGTATGGGGTAGATGAGGGGCTGTGGCCTTGGGCATGCAGTCCCTTCTGTGTGCGTCAAATGGGGTGATGTTTTGAAGTGCCAGCCCATTCAGGCTGTGAGTTCCACAGATCTCCAGCTGGGCGTGCCAAGAGTAAGGTGTTTAAGACAGGGTCATAGCAGCGAGCTGAGAGCCAAGGCAGAATGCTGCAGCTCTGTGGGCCCTGCAGGTAGGAGGGATGGGGATGGGGTGGGGTGGGTGTGAGCTGATTTAATTTTTTTTTTTTTTTTTGAGATTAGGTCTCGCTATTTTTGCCTGTGGAATTGCAGGCTCATGTTGCCCAGAGTACCACAGGCTCAAGCAATCCCCAGCCTCAGCTTCCCAGGTAGCTGGGATTATAGGCGTGCGCCATCATGCCCAGCTATATATTTTTCTGGAACTAGGTCTCATTACGTGTCCCAGGTGGGACTCGAACCACGATACCTGGCCCTGGCCGCTTCATAGGCTTAAGCTTATAGGCACGAGCCACCGTGCCCGGCTTGATTTAATTTTTAAGGAGGTTAAAGAGAATAACTCAGGTTAGGCACGGTGGCACGTGCCTTTAATCTCAGCCTACAGAGCAAGGCTGAGACTCGGAATCGCTTGAGTCTGTGGGTTTGAGACCTGCTCAGGGCAACATAGTGATACCTAGTCTTAAAAAATAGCTGGGCGTGGTGGCGCACGCCTATAATCCCAGCTACCAGGGAAGCTGAGGCTGGGGATCACTTGAGTCTGTGGTACCCCGGCAACATGAGCTTGCAGTTCCCCAGACAAAATAGCAAGACCTAGTCTTAAAAAATGAAAAAAATGAAAAAAGTTAAAAAAGAGTAACTCATAGGGGTAAATATGACACGTTCACACTACTTTTCTTGAGCTATCCCACAAGGGAAACGGGTGGTGATGGTGGTAGCAGCCGATAGGGCTAGAGGTGGAAGCTGAATCTGTTCAGTTCCCAGGCCGTGGGCTGGGAGTGGCCACTAGATAGTGGTGACAGGCCCAGGAGAGGCAGGGCAGATGGGTCCCTCCTGGCTCACCAGTGCTGCTGGTTGTCCCTCTGACACACTCTTAGTACACACTCTGACCTCGGGCTGGACAATGCTGAGCAGGCAGACTGAAGCAGACTTCAGAGACTAAGGCAGACCTGGGGCACCAGAACTTGGACCCTATGAACCCCCAGAATCTGTGGCCTAGGAGTCCCTGGCAGAGGGAGAATGGCCCAGGAGCCAGTCCTTACATCAGAAGCCCCTTGCAGGTATGGGCCACTCCCCAGGGCTCAAGCACTGTGCCCTCATTCTCTGGACCTTATGCCATCCTTGCTTTCTTGTCCTCGCTAGACGCTAGCACCATCCCCAGTGGATCTGTGGGGTACCCCAATGGTTGGGTCCTAAACCATTCTGGGTTTCAGTTCCTAGATTCTCTGGGTAGGTAGAAGTAGTCTGCTGCCCACTCTATGAGGGCTTCCTATAGGAAGGGTGTCCCAGAGGAGGCGGTCTCTTGCTCCCCCTCCACTCTTGCCCACAGCTCAGTCCTGCTCTTGGGGGGTATCCTCTGCATGGGCCTGCGATGTTCCCTGTGAGTGGCTGTGGGCCAGGCCACCGAGGCTCAGAAGAGGAGGTGTCTGGTTCAAAGTCACACAGAAATCAGTGGTGCTGCTGCTTCCCTCTCTAGTGGGCCTTTCCCAGCACCCTCGTTCCTGACCTCAGCCAGCTCCAGCTCAGGAGCAGGGGGCTTCCTTAGCCCTCAACACCCCCCGACCCCCTCACCGTGAGACCAGGCAGAATGGCGGGCAAGGGGCATTAGAGTCCAAGGCACCAGCCTCGCAGGGCTGATGCTGATGGTGCCTTAGAGACAGCGCAGAGGCAGGCCTGGAAGGCCCTCCCAGGGATGGGGGCTGGTCAGCCCAGAAAGGTAAGCAGGCTTTCGCTGTGAGACAACCTGTCAAACCCCGGCTCATGCAAAGGTCAGGTAAAGCTCTGTCAACACACACCCAGGAGACGTGTTGCAATAATAAATCCCGATCGGTCATGAGGTCCCCGCAAGAGTCCCTACCTAACAATGGGGCTGAAGACCTGACAAACAGCTGTCAGGGGTGGCCTTGATAACTCTACGTAGAGGCCGTCCAGCATGCAAAAAACCCGTCATTTGTAAGGAAACTGCCCAGGAACCTATGAGTAGGGATGCTGCAGCTGCTCCGTCAGAGGGTTTTTTTGGAGCTGAAAGCAGGCCGGAAGTCATTTCTTCGCACAGTCTTGTGGCAGCTCAGAGGAAACAGAGCACAGCATGGCCAGGTTGGCTGGGCTGTACCTCTTCCACATCATCCCTTCCAAGAAGGCACAGGCCCGGGGGGGCCGGGACAGGCATCAGTCCTGTCTTCTTTGATAGGACATCTTGAGAGAGCAAAGTCACAATCAGGGGTGTCTCTGGTGGGTGACCTGCCTAATGAGTCTTGTAAGGCTGGTGGAGGCAAGGGTGCCAGGGCTGTCAGAGCATTCAGATCGCTCATTATCATCACAAAAAGCACCTCCTCATCACCAGGATTATCAAACGTGCCTGGCGCGTCAGGCCTAATAACAGGCCCCACCTCATCTCATAATCACCGGCTTTAATAAAACATCACTCAGCCTGCAGCTGCTGGCCCGAGCCGGGTACGAGGCCTCACCTCTCGCTTTTAGACCTAATTGCTTGATGCATATTTCATGAAGAATCCTGGGTAATAGTTATGTTAAATCGCTGCTTTTCATGATGAAATGACTTAAAAATACTTGCATATAATATTTATGTGGGAGGAGGCACAAAAATTGCCCTTTGGGACGACAGGGTACGGTGACCCCCCCACTACAGAAATCCATACACAGAGGTGATCTCCGGTTCACCTCAACAGAAAGGAGGCTGAGAAGTGGCATTCTCCACCAGGCCCCCCTCCCCCAAGTCCCCCAGCTCAAAGCCATTCAATGCTCCCCACTGCACCAGCAGAAGGAATGGCATGGGCAGTGGGAGACTCACCTCTTCCCTGGACTAGGCACTCAGTAGGTGCAATGTGTTATAGCCCAGGGAAGCCCACAGCAAGGTGGTTTAACTATGGCTGTCTACAGGTGGGGGATATGGAGGCCAAGGGTCATTGTGGGCCTTGTTTCAGGGGATACAGAGGGGCTGGGGTTGACTTTATGTCTGACTCCAAAGCCTGTGTTCTCAGCCTGGTATTTGGAGCTCTGAAGCTACTACCCTATAGCCTTCCCGCCCCCTGTTATGCCACCTAACCTGATGGACCCAGGTGTCTAGGCGGGCCTCTAGATTCTTTCTGCCCAGGGACATGGCTTTGCTGAGGTCTTGTGAGTTCCTGGGTTCAGGAACCCTGTCTATTCATCGTGACATTTGTGAACAGGCCAAGTCATACTCCTCTCTGGCTTCAGCATTATGCCTGGCACGTAGCCAGCAACTTTGCCCATCCATCCAGCTGCCCATTCATACAGCTTGTAGCTATCCGGTAAGGGTCTGCCCTGAGCCGAAGGAAAAGTCCCCCTGCATCCTCACCCCTGGACCGCAAACTTCAAGGGTAGAAAGGCAGCCCCTCCCTCCTGCCCCCACCTTCCCCCAGGCTGGCCCAGTCAAGGCAGAGGTTGCCAAGACAGGAGCTGCTGTCTGGACAGCAGTGGTCCCAGGACAAGTCAACGAGGGGCAGAAACGGGGGAGGGGGGGAGGCAATCCAGAGGGTCACTCTACAAGGGTGGGCACACAGGCACGTGGCCCTCAAATCAGAAAGAGAAACCTTGCATAGGGGAGACCGTGAGGAAGGATAGGGGAACACCCTCTTTTCCCCTGGGATTAAAAACAAAGGGCTGGGGGCAGTGGTGCGTGCATGTAAGCGACAGGTTATGGAGCCGCGGCAGGGTCTGGGGATGGAGGTTAGAGTCCCGCCGGGAGCAACACAGCAAGACCTAGTCCCCAAAAAATAGCTGGGCGTGGTGGTGCGCGCCTGTCATCCCAGCTACCTGGGAAGCTGAGGCTGGGGATTGCTTGAGTCTGTGGTACCCCGGGCAACAAGAGCCTGCGGTTCCACTGGCAAAAACAGTGAGACCTAGTCACACACACACACAAAAATCATTCCTAGAACCTCTGAGCTGGCCAGAATGTCCTGCCCAAGTCTAAAGGAATGATACACAAATGTGAGCCAAGTTTCCCCCAAAGCCAGGCTTCCCCAAGACCTAGTCCAGGCCCTCCCTACTTTGGGGGTTCGGCAGCTCTTATGTGTGGTCTTTCTTCTTTTCTTTTTTTTTTTTTGAGGCTAGGTCTCGCTATTTTTGCCCGTGGAACCGCAGGCTCTCGTTGCCCGAGGTACCAGACTCAAGCAATCCCCAGCCTCAGCTTCCTAGGTAGTTGGGATTACAGGCGCGCACCACCATGACCAGCTATTTTTTGGGAACTAGGTCTCCCTACGGGCCCCTGGCGGGACTTGAACCACGATCCCTAGCCCCCGCCACTTCATAGGCTGAAGCTTACAGGCATGAGCCACCGTGCCCAGCCTTGGCCTTTTTTCTTGTTGGGTCATTTTAAACATCTGAATCTTCTGTGCAAAGATTCCTGGGACCAGGTCTGTGAGAGCAGAGGGTGTGAGATGGTGCATCGGAGAAGGTGCACGTATCCTGGTTGCAGGATGATTCTCAGGGGAGGGAAGTGTCACCGGTGCCCCGCTCTCCATGAACATGGCAACAACACCTGTGCTTACCTCGGAGAGGGCATGGCACCAGCCAGGGTCCTTCTGTGCCCACAGGCCTGCACTCCAGTAGGGTGCAAATGGACATTAGTGCTGAATCAACAGGAGGTAGGTATGGTTCTAGACTGAGCTGCTCTGACCTTGGACGAGGAAGCAACCCTAGGGGAGCTGGCCTGGAATCTGGAGATTGACCATGGCAACAAAGTGCCTACCTCTGTGGTCACCTAGGGGCCACCAAAGCGGGTAGTTCCTGCCCTAACCCTGACCTGAGGTCAGCACTGCAGCCTCCGTGACTCAGCGTGTCTGCGGCCCTGCCACCTTCTCTGACTTCCAGGGATGGGTTCTCTCCTCCCCACACGTGTGGGCAAGGTGCAGCTACTCCAGAAGCACTTGCGAGTGCCTGTAAAGAAGCATGCTCAGAGGAGAGCCCTGCGTTGGCTGTGGGACAGAGGTACCCGGATCGCAAGTGAGAGGGGCCTTCAGGAGACAGATATCCTGACCGCACCTCTGGAGGGTCTAGCTTCACACAGGCCGGCTTGGGTGCATGCTGGGATCAGGTGCCGGGAGGCATAGCAGTGACAGTAGCAGTGACAGTCTCTGCTGCCCTTGGTCCACAACTGGGCAGACCCGCGGCTTCCCATAGAAGCTGGGAGCCTGGCATTAGCTGCAAGACACCCACTGCACAGATGAGAAGTCCAAGGATCAGGGGAAGAAGCAACCCGCCCATCACGGTGAGGTGTCAGGTCTTTTGGAGCCTGGGTACCGGGATGTGCCTTTTTTTTTTTTTTTTTTGAGACTAGGTCTCGCTATTTTTCCCCGTGGAACCGCAGGCTCTCATAGCCCGTGGTACCATGGACTCAAGCGATCCCCAGCCTCAGCTTCCCAGGTAGCTGGGATTACAGGTGTGCACCACCACGTCCGGCTGTTTTTTTGGGACTAGGTCTCGCTATGTTGGGACTCGAACCACGATTCCCAGTCCCAGCCGCGCTCCATAGAGGATGAGAATTCTTTTGGCTGTGATGGGGTTCTCCAACTGTGCAATGTTAGGGGGCGTGGAGGCAGAGACGGGCTAAGAGTCAAGGGAGCTGGGGGAAGGGGCTCACGAAGTCTCCCAGCAGCATCTGTTGGCACCTACTGCCTCCGGGAACGGCCCTCGCAGCGCCAAGGCAGACACATACGCAGGTTACTGTGAGCAAACGTTTTAAGTGTAAACGCTGTTGAGCCACATGACTTGATTTACGACCAAATAATTAGACTTTCAACAAACGCATCAGCAGCGATTAACCCTCCCGAGACGCCCGGGCATTTCTCAAACTCTAAGCTGGCAGCTCAGGGTGAAGACCTTCAGTAAATCAAGACAAAACGCCATCTCCAGGCAGGAGAGCTGGCAGATTCCACCCCCAACATACTTGGGGAAAAGTAAGACTTGTTTTGTGTTACCCTGAGCAGCAGGTAGGTAAAACTGTACCTATTTGGGGCAATTTTCTCAGGAGACTAACAAAGTATCAGACAGACGAATTTTAATTATCAGGGTTGACCACAGAGGGAATGAGCCTCCCATCATTGGAGGTCTGTAAGTGCACGGAGCCAGTGATGCTTGAGGTGGGGTCAGGTTGGATGACCTTTGCATCCTCCAACCCCGTCAATGCTCCTATCAGCCCTCAGGCTCCATGGAGTGCAACTGGAGGGGTATAGTAGGGTAGAGCATAGTGTGTGGCATGGGCCTAGATTTTACTTTTCCCCTTTTTAGTTCTGAAGTCCCTCCCTCCCTCCCTCCCT
>PVHY01033411.1:0-11146 GCA_004024945.1 Uropsilus gracilis
CCCTCTCTGAGCCGGTTACCTGGTCCAGGGATGGCTGCAACGTGGGCACAGCTCGCACCTTCTCTGAGGAAAGCTGCAGAGGTGTTCCTGTGGCACCACGGCAGCGCTGCAAGCCAGGAGTAAGGAGCGGAGCTGAACCAACCCCCAGCTGGAGTCTGCCCTCGCCGGGAACCGTATCCACCGCCAGCGGCTGGGACTTGGGTTCCCAGCCCAGGACACCGGCACTAGAGGGGCAGAGGAGCACCGAGGGCCAGACACCGGCAAGGAGACAGCCGGCGTGACCGTCACCTCCCCCGCAGCAGGTGCTGCGACAAGGGAGCCTGGAGCAGCCGGCCACACGCCCGCTCTGTGAGAGGCTCCTGACATGCAAGACCCGGCTGCCCGCCTCACAGACAGCCCCGGAGCCCTGGACGGCTACGTGCCGGGGGCGCGGGGCCTCGCCAGGGAGAGGGACTGTCACTCCTCTCCCAGAAGGAAACCGGTGAGCCAGGCACTAACCAACGGCTAGTGCGAGAGGGGAGCTGGGGTTAGCGGAGGGGGCAGGCGGGGAGGAGGGGAGGGGGACAGAGGGAGGCCGTGAAGTGACGGAGAACTGCCAAGTGTGACCGGCGCGGCATGGAAACTGCAGAGTAAATAATCACAGCAAATGTCCAAGGGGGCTCTGGCCGGAAGGGCCTGCTCCGGCGTCTGCTCTGGCCCGGGTGGGCTCCCAAGGGGGGCGGTGGGGGGTGGTCCAGAGGCAGAGGTGGCTTCGGAGATGCCTCCTCTAGGAGCCCTCTGGGGAAGGAAGGGCCACTTCAGCGGCATGGTGGACACATGAACTGGTGCCTGTTGGCCAGTGACCCCCCCCCCCAGGTGCAATGGTGGGGGGCCCTGTGCCCTGCCCTCCGCCCTGCCGGCCGCCCTGGTAGGTGATGGTCACGTGGAAATGCTGGAAGAGCAGAGCCGGGGGTCACACCCGACACATGGCATTTGCGTGACCCCAGAAGAGGTGCCCCCCACCCCGTCTGGGACTTGGATCTGGATGCCTCCCCTGACAAGCAAGAGCAGCAACCGGCAACGAACCGCCGAAGAGTCGGTCAACTAGAAGGACGTGCATCGAGTCCCAATGTGAGTGCTTTAGAGACCTTCAAGCGGCTGTTCCGGAGCCACCGGGGAGCTGGAGCCGCAGGGCCAGACCCGCCCAGGCGGGGGCATTGGTGGGGTCGCAGCCGGGAGGACTGCCCACCTGCAGGCCATCAGCTCCCGCTGGACCAGACGGTGACTGCAGCTCCCAGGGCCGACAAGGCCCCCGTCGGGGCCCGTGTGTCCTTGCAGAGCATCACTTGTGTGACCCAGCCCTACGTGGGGCAGCGCCTTACTCAGAGGGGGCCGAGGCCGGCTGGCCAGCGACCCTCAGGGGCGGTACCCAGGCAGCATCAGTGAATGAGTCGGGAGTCCCGGAATGGACCAGGGCCTTCGCCGCGCCAACGAACCTTCTAGAACTGCAGGCGTCCGCGGCCGTCTCTAGCCTCAGGGGAGGAGGCCACGGCACGTGGGCCGTGCCAGGACCTGGACGCAGAAGCAACCAGTGCCCGTCTGATGCAGGGCTGTGGGGAAAGACTGACGGGAACCGTCCTCTCCATCGGGCCTGGCGGGGCGAGGGGTTCAGTTGGGAGCCGCTCCTTCCTCACCCCCTGGCTGGCATCCAGGCCCCCGGGCAGCAGGGGCAGGGCCTGCGGAAAGAATGAGCCCGCGTCCTTCCACCTTCCCGGCCTGGTTGACACAGGCAGCGGCTGGCGCAGGCGGCGGTGGAAAGTATGGATGGCGCCTGCCCGGGGCTGAGTGACTGCAGGGTGATCAGATCGAGCCATGGCACGGCTCACCAGACAGGCTGGGCCGGGATCTGCCCCTGTCCCCCAGGGTTGGACCGCAGCAGCAGCCCCAGGCAGCACACGTGGCAGCTCGCGGCGGCCCAAGCTGTTCCGGGGACCTCTCGCCCTGGCCGGTCCCCAGCCGGGCGCAGGCTGGGGGTCTGGGGCCCAGCGGCGCTGTCCCGAGACCAATGACCCCCGTTCGTCCACGTGCGCCGGGGGCTGCAGACTGGGGGCCAGGCGAGGGCTGGGCTCTCCCTGAGGGCAAGGGCCGCTGCTGGCCTCTGCTGCCTCCCGCTCTGCTGGCCTGGCCCCTGCTGGACACTGGACCGAGCACTTGATGGGCTTGATGTCCCTCACGAGGACCGCGGGAAGGAAACGGGGGCGGCGGGGTCTGTCCTAAGGCAGAAACCCTGAGAGAGACTGAGTGACGCGGCCAAGGTCTCCTGTGATGTGGACGGACAGGGGCTCCCTGCCCTTGATCCCTGTCCCCAGAGCCTCAGTGAGCAACTGGGCTTAGCACGGACTGACAGACTGACGGACGGACGGACTGATTGACGGACTGACTGATGGACTGACTGATGGACTGACGGGCTGACTGACTGATGAACTGACTGACTGACTGACTGACTGACTGACTGACTGACGGACTGACTGACTGACGGACTGATTGACAGACTGATGGACTGACTGACGGATGGACTGACTGATTGACGGACTGATGGACGGACTGACGGGCTGATGGATTGACTGACAGACTGATGGACTGACTGACGGACTGACTGACCGACGGACTGACTGACGGACGAACTGACTGACGGGCTGACTGACGGACTGACTGAATGAATGAATGCAGGAATGCATGCGTGCACGCATGAGCACAGAGCTGAGTAAGTCAGGAGAGGTGGCGCTGGGTACGGGCAAGAAGGAGAGAAAGGCAGCGCTTGCCGGAGCAGGTGGCAGAGCTTCAGAGGCAGCCGGGCAGGGCGCTCACCTGTGCCCATCGCCCACAGGTGCCCAGGGCCCCGGCGGCTTCCTCCCCTGGAGCCCCAGTCTCCCAGGAGCTGCCCAAGTGTGTAGTACTCACCCCCCTATATGGCTGACCGACCGGGGATCCAAACCCGGTCCTGGGGCGAGACCTGAGGCCCCGCCCTCCTGGGCAGCCCTGACCCCGCAGCGGCCCCTCCCTGGCACAGGAAGTGGACAGAGCGGCAAAGAGCTGGTGTCTGTGAGCAGCGGCGGTGGGGGGTGGGGCGGGGGGCTGCTGAGCCATGCGTGCAGAGGAGATGCCTAAGCCGACACACAGCTGCCCCGCCCGCCCCCCGGACCAGCCCCGCGCTGCCCCGGCGCTGCCCGGAGGCCTCCGCTTGCGTGGGAAAGGCCTGGAGCCGCGAAGTGTGAGCAGCCGCCGCCTGTGCTGCCTGACAGCGGCTCCAGGGGGCATCGCGGCCAGCCTCATCCCCACCGGCTACACGGAGACACCTCCGGGACCCTGGCCCGGCCCACGCGGGGAGCGGGGCTGGCAGAGCGGCAGGCAGCATACGGCGCGGCCAGCGGGATCCTGGTTCGAGTCCCGCCTAGGGCCCTGTAGCGAGACCTAGTTCCAAAAAATAGCTGGGCGTGGTGGCGCGCGCCTGTCATCCCAGCTACCTGGGAGGCTGAGGCTGGGGATCGCTTGAGTCTGTGGTCCCCCCGGCAACGAGAGCCTGCGGTTCCACGGGCAAAAATAGTGAGACCTGGTCTCAAAAAAAAAGAAACTCCTTCCTGGACCCCGGCGTGAGGGAGCTCTGACTGACAAGCCAGGATTTCGTGTGTCTACGGCAGGCCCCAGGCTGAGCTGAGACACAGACACTATGGAGTGGTCGCCACAGTCGGACCCGGCTGCCACTTCCACCCCTGGTGTGGCCCTTTGGTGCATGTGCCAAGAGCACTTGCCATCTGCTCCCTCCGCAGATCCCCAGAGCACGGGGTTACTAGCCAGGCACGCAACGCGCCCCCACAGAGCGGGCTCGTCTGTGCCCGGAAGCCTGCACCTCTGACCAAAATGCCCCCGGCTGGCCCTCCCCTCACCCCAGCCCTCTTCACCCCCATTCTGACATTCCTGCTGGAGAGTAGAGGTGACTCTGCCAGTGCTGTGAGCTGAGCTGCACCCCCACGTTCCTGTCTCGGAGTCTGAAGGTGACTTTGGGGACAGGTCTTTAAAAAGCTGATGAGATGAAGTGAGGCCGTGGGGCAGGCCCCCTCCAACCTGACCAGTGTCCTCGGTAGAAGAGATCAGGATGCAGCAAGGGACATCAGGCTTGTGAGCTCAGCATGAGCCAAGGAGGGAGGCCAGATCTGCTGCGACACGTCCACGAGCCGGCATCCCAGACCCATGAGAAGGAAAACCTGTCACCGTCTGTGGTGCTGGGAACCGGCGGCCCTAACGAAGGCAGACAGATGGAAGCGCCGTGGACAGAGCTCCCATGGCCAGCCAATCAGTAGGGGAAAGCTGACCATGAAGGAAAGACAGAAATGCACATATGTGCACACACACGCACCCAGGTGCATGCACATGCTTCCAGACGTGTGTATGCACAGAGACATACATAGCTACACACGCTCGTATCAACTGGGCAGGCAAACCAAGAGCGTTCTGCTCCCCCCCAGTGACCCAGGGACCATCTGAGGGGCACACTCGCCTCACTTCCACCAGGGTTCCGAGGGAGCTGGCCTTCTGCCTGTCTTCTGGAGGCAGGGAAAAAACCTTATTTCAAGTCATTGCTATTAATATCCCTCCCCAATCCAAGGGGAAATCAGAAACCAGGCTAGCTAGAAACAGCCAAAACATCTCCTTCAGAATGAATCCCCGAGTGACTTCAAAGCAGAGTGAGTGATGACGGAGAATAAGCCTTTCAACACCGATGCCTTTCTCACTTGGCGTGTTTCCCCCAAAGCTAAGACTCCAGGCACTGCCAGGGTTGAAAACTGGTACTTTGCAGAAATGAAACGTCATCATTATCACAGCTCGTTCTTGCGAGCGACCCTCCACAGCAGCCTTGCTGTACAGGGCCCCTCCTGCCGCCCTCCGCTCCTCCTATTACTGACTGCAGCGGAAAATCACATGGCTCGCGAAATACAGTCCTGTTGATATTAGCACCATTAAGGTTTTCATCAAATTGCTGGGTGGGAGCGTGTAATTATGGACTCGCCGGGCAAGATTACAAAGGTTGCAAGGGCACCGGGCCGAAGGAGGTAAACACTGCAAGGATCATACGTTGCTTTTACCTTTGCCTCACACGCTTACAAACGAGAAAGCGCTCTTGGGCGGCTTCAAATAGGGCAGAGGCAGGTACCGACTTGCCTGGTGAGACTCTTCTTGGAAACCAAATGGATGTTTTCTGAGGCTGACTTTTCCCAGGAGACGCAAAGAGCATCATGCACCCAAAGGCAAAACGAAATGCACACAAACCACTACCCCCACCCACCCCCCCTGCTTCCAGGAAACCTGTGGTGCCAGGAGCTATACACAAAACTATTTGCTGCCCGCAGGTCATGCTCTGATATGCAGGGAACAGAGAGCACTTCCTGTACCCAAAGGGCAGCTTTAGGGCTTGACACAAACAGTGGTGCTGTGATGACTAAAAATAACGTAAGTCATTCTTGTTGGAAGCAAACTCTCTTACTAGAATTAGGGAAAATCGAAGACAACTTTTTCAAAAAGCAAGTAATTTCTAAAGATGAATGACATCTCAACATCACCCCACTAGCTCACTTTGGGGATGATGATTTTAACAGTAGCCGCTCTAAGAGGCCTTCAGGGAGTCTGCTGGTATTTTCTAAGTAAATTCGTAGGCATAGCCAGAAGTCTGCGCTGAGATAGTAGCTGCTTCCTAATTTGTATTAGCCCTCACTAAGTCAAGGCTGTCTGGTGTGAGCTCGCAAATAACCTCTAAAAGAGCAGAAAAGGAATGAATAACAGACAAGATAGTGGAGGGAGACAATGAAACAACGGAAACCAGAATAACTTAAAGGAAGGCAAGCAAGGAAAGAAAACCCAACACAGAATGGATGAGACAGCAGGATGACAAACAGAATGGCAAAAGATAGTATTTGTACACTGTGTATTTGTCAGAAAAGCTGGTATAGAGGTACTCAGAGCATGCAAACAGCTTTAAGACAAAAAGCATTATGAACGAAAAAAAAATGAAAAGGACATTTAATAATGACATTTCAAATAACATACTTGAAAATCTAAATCTAAAGGATCAGTTGGGTGCCAGGCGATACAATGATTCTAAATTGTATGTTCCTAATAATACAGTCACTCACACATAGATACACATACGGCAATGGCAAAAGCTGGCAGGAAAAGAGGTATAGCTCATCAAGAAAAAGGATGACACGAGCAATATAAACAGCTATACCTAACAACAAAGAACATACCTTCTTTTCAAATGCACATGAGACGTATCAAAACTGATTCTATGCTGAGTCATAAAACAAGTAGGAAAAGACTCCACAGGACTATGATAGACTGTTTTCTGACAGCACAGTGGAGGTGAGCTGGGAATCAATAATATCCAAGATAACTAGAAAATCCACCAATATGTATAAACTTAGTATTATGCTTACAAATATTCCTTGGGTCAAAGAAGAAATCAGAATGGAGATGGGGGAAGGGGCGGAATCAGTTAAAGATAAGAAAGACACGACATACAACAACTTATTGTAAGGCATAGCAAATGTCACATAGAGAGGGAAATTCATAGCCTTCGTGCATACACTGGTAAAGAACCACTAAAAACAAATGACTTTACATATCAATCTCAAAAAGCAAGAAAACAGAATGGCAACTTCAACTCTGCAACAACAGAAAAGAAGGTAGAAAACACTGAAATAGGAAGCAAAAGAAAATGTTAAGTATACTGCTCCTTGAAAACTAATAAATTCAAGTAAGTCTGATAAGACTGAAGGGAAAGGAAAGAAAACACACACTGTCAGCAGGAATGAGAAAGGAGACAGCACTGTAAGCCCTACAAATATTGTAAAAGGCTAGGAAAACAAAAACATGATGTCAACATATTTGAAAATCTAAATAAAACCATTTCCTAGAAAGCCACAACTTTTCAAAACAAGAAAAAAAAAAGCGAAACCGACTCGTTCAGTAAAATCTTCCAGACATCAATCTTACATAAACTCTTCACGAGGAACAACGAAACAGGGGAACTCTCACCAATTAGTTGATAAACTTGGCTTCACTTTGACCCCCCCCCCCAAAATCTGACCGGGATATTATAAGAAAGAAAACAAACCACACTGACATCTCTCATGAACATCGATGTGAAAGATATAAAAAATACAAAACTGTAAAAGTCCAAGTGAAAAGTAAGAAAACCACGCTGGAGTTGGAGATAAGCATGGCATCGCAACCAACAACATGGGAACAGCTGCCAGATGACAGGTAGGTGACTGTGGAATTACTTTAATATCCCCGAGTTGGAAAACACTGAAACAGGTGGGGCATCAGCCACTAACATGGTAGGATGGTAAGTGAGTCGTGATATACTGACATCATAAAATAGAACCGCCAGTAAAAGTCAACTGTTCCTACATGTGTGAAGTATCAGGTTGGCGGGGAACAAGTAACCAGTGTATGGTCAAACCTTACTCGAGATGTTTCTGTCAAAGTGTTGCTGGCTTAATACTCGAATGGGTGGATTCTGAGGAAGCAGACTGCCCTCCCTGCTGGGAGGTAGTCCCATCGAATCAGCTGAATGCTTAAAAGGAACAAGAAAACTGACCCCTCGCCCCGGAAGCAAGAGTGACTGAACCAGACGTGACTAACATCAGGTTTCTCCTGGGTGTTCGGTCAGGCCTGAGTTGATGATGGCCTTTGGCCTTGAATGACAGTATCAGCCCCTCGTGTTGGCCAACCTGCAGGTTTTGAACACACCAGCCTCCAGAATCGTGTGACCCACCTCCTTCAAAGAAATCCCTCTATGAAGACACATAGATCCTGTTGGCCAACGTCACAGGCGATGTGGAGAAAAGCTGTAAATGTAATGCTGAACAAAAGAAACAGGTACAAGCTGAAAACAAGTCTTCCTTCGTACCAAGTTCCAGGCAAGCAAAACTATCAGTGTGTGTGTGTGTATGTGTGTATGTATGTGTGTGTGTGTGTGTGTGTGTGTGTGTGTGGCTTATAGCTCTCCACAGAGTGAATCTACAGTATAGACTAACACCTACAATAGACGACCAATACCCTACAGCCAGGATATCCTACAGAGAGAAACACAGACACCCACATTGGCCGACACTATTTCTCCAGCTACATCTGTAAGTGTGGAGACTGTCTCTGGAGAACCCAGAACTAGAGGCTAGCGAACACTCTTCACAACTGCCCATGTCTGCGTTGACCACCCTGCTCTGTGCACGCTGACTGCTGCATGAGCAGAGGCTCGAGAGGCCTCTGCCCCAACCACCCCGGGGCCCAGACCACTGCTAGGTTCTCTGCCTCCCTCGGGCCCCAGGCTGAACGGCCCCTTTGCAGAGAGGCCTCCGTGTCACCGCCTGTACTTGTCGGCCGTGCTCATGATGGCCATCTCCACCCAGACCCGGACGTTCGGGAAATGGTATCTGTCTCTTCCGAGAAAAGGCACGTCCCTCGAGGGCAGAGCTGCGCCCTGGCTCCTCCGAGTCCCCGGATGCCTGCAGAAGAGCTCAGCCAGTATTTGCTGCGGCAACAAACGCGCAATGCACGAGCGGCCGCGAGCCCGGCTCTCGGAGGTCGGCCTCCGCGTGCTGCCCTAGGAGGGGCGGTGGCCGGACACGGCGGGGAAGAGACTGGGTGCTGGATCCTCCTCTCTCACATGCGTTGCGGAGTGTTTTCCACACCCTCCTGACTCACGTTCCCTCCACAAGCCTCCTGGTGCTGCAGGAACCAGCGGGGGGGCTCAAGCATCCTGGGATGGGACCTCACCTTGGATGGAGCCCAGGGCGGGGCTGTGATGGGAGTGACTCGGCCCTAGATGGACAGCTGTCCAGGGCACCTTTCCCGCGCCCGGCTGGCGCAACCAGGCCCTGCAGACAGTCTTGTGAGACCGTCTAGATGTCCCGCAGGCAGCGACACGGCGGGTCCAGGTGTCAGGGAGGAAGATCAGCTTCTTCAGCAGCAGCTCCTCCCACAGGGCCCCGGGAGCCCGGCACAGACAGCGTCTACGGTCTTCAGAAGAGGCTGGCTGGGAGCCGCTGCCCTCAGAAGAGCCCTGGCCCCGCAGGCTGACCGTGGCCGCAGGGAGAGCCCGTCCCTCACTGGGGGAGCGTGGACCAGGCCGGGGAGCGAGCCGGCGCTGGGGCCCAGTGGTGAGAGCACCGCAGGAAGGGCCCGCGCGCAGGAATCTCCTGGCACCGGCACCGGGGGGAGACGGTCAGAGCAGGCGGCGAGGTTCCGAGGAGAGTCCACGGGGCAGGAGGCAGCAGCGATGGAGACGGGGGCCAGCTGACGAGGATGGCCAGTCTCCCTGGGCCGGGGACATCTGAGCTGAGGCCCGGGGGAGGTGAGGAGGCGGCAGCGGCTCGCTGGATGCAGTGACCGTGGTCCCGGAGGCTCGGAGGGGCCGGCTGCCAGTACACCCGCGGGGCGTGAGCAGCAGAGGGAGAAACAAAGGCGGAGCTGCCAGCAGGACTGCCTATGACACACCGAGCGCAGGGAGCCTGCGCCCGCCCAACGCGGCCCCAGGCTGACGGCCAGCGCCAGCTGAAAGGCCCGAGCGCCCGGACGTCAGCTGGACCTTATGCTCTCGTGAGGCTGACGCCCAAACGCCCGCGGTTTGAGGGCCGCGATAAACCACCCCGGGCCGGACCCCTCCTCTCTCCTCTCTGCCCCCGCGGCGGCGCACGTGCCATGCTACCCGCTGCCCCGTGCCCAGGGTCCCGGCTGTGCCAGCCCCCCCAGCGCGCCCCAGACCGCCAGCCCCCGCCAACACTGGCTACCAGTCTGCCTCTGCGTGGGCGGGAGAAAGGAGAGAAAGATGGGGGGGCGAGGGGGCGGGGGAGAGGAAGCCCGAGAAAACGACCCAGGTCACACAAGGGTCTCTGCTCCCGGTCCAGGGCGCCGCCTGGCTGGGAGTGGCGGGGGCAGGGCCCGGCCAGGTGGCACGGGCTCTCCAGCTTGGCCAGGGCCACGGCCCGCCCCAGGCTGCTTCCTGTCCCCAGGATGCCGGCCCCACGCCCTCTGCCCCCCAGGAAGTCGGACCCAGAGCGGCTAAAAACAGATTTGCTAAGACCCAGGGATGAGCATCGGGGCCGCCACGCCTCTGCATCAAAAGCCATCGCGGGCGAGGAGAGCTGTGCGGAGGTGGAGACACAGGGCGCGTCCACGCGCTGGGACAGCCTGTCCCCTCCACGCCCCGCCCGCCCCGCCTCCTCCGGGGCCAGCTGGGGCCCGCCCACGAGCCAGCCAGACCACGCAGACAGGACGGCGTCCATCGAGGGTCGGCGCTGACCTGCTCAGGGGCCCATCGGCCGCGACCAAGGCTTCCTGACCCCCAAGGGAAACAGCTCCCGGTCGGGGGACGGGGCTCTGGTCACAGCAACCCGCAGAACCTCCACGCCCCAAGGACCGGGGCCACTGACCCAGCAGAGCCGGCTGGGCGAGGGAGAGGCTCGTGACGAGCTGGTCTGACAAGACGGACGATGGAGATGGGGGGGAGGGGGTGGAGGAGGAGGAGGCAGCCATGAACCGCCAGCATTTCAGGTGAAAAGTGCCCCGTGGCCGGCAACCCCGAGGCTTGCACTTGGTGCCACTGAGCCCTCGCCCACAGCCACGGCCACCTACGCAGGGCTCGGCCAGCTCTGAGCATGCGCGAGTCGCCCGCAGGCCAGCCTGGAGCCCCACCATCGCTGGCGACAGAGCCATGGGGCTGACCGCGGCCATCCTGCCTCCTGTCGCGGGAGACGTGGAGCCCGGGGAAAGAGGAAGTGGCCCCAGCGAGGCCCGTGGGGGCCGAGGCGGCTTCTGACTGGTGCAGAGAGACGGCAAGGCCTCAGGCTTTAGGCAGGGAGTAGGCGGTTTTCTTTCGGGGTCTCCCTCCCCACTGTCATCCCCTGGACAGACACACCAGGAGCCACCCTGGCCCCGAGGACCAGGCAGAGCCAAGGAGGGGCTCGGCGGGGCAGACGGTCTCCGGGTGGAGGGCAAAGTGGGGAGCTGGTGCTTGGCTGGAGGCCCGGGGCACGGACGGGCTGTGTCCTGGGACCGTCGTGCACATGGCCATGCTCGGAGTGGCTGCAGAATAGGAGGAGCAGGGGTC
>PVHY01033412.1:0-11146 GCA_004024945.1 Uropsilus gracilis
GTCCTGCTGCCCATGGCCTCCGGTCAGTGACAACGGAGAGAAAGGGGCCGAGCTGTCCAGCCTGCAGGGTCAGTGTCTGCAGCTCCCGGACAACGCCCAGCCCTGCCCAAGCCAGTCTCTGCCAAGGGAAGGAGACAAGGATGGCATCCACAGTGTGGAGGTTCAGAGGCTCCTGCAGAGGGCAGCATGAGATGGCAGCACCTTCATGGTCACGGTGCATGGCCAAGTGCATATATTCAGGGAGGACGAAAAGGAAGCTCCATTTTCAGTAATTCCGTGTTGCAAAGTGACCTGAATGAAGTTTTAAGGTTCCCGGAGCAGCGCCTGCAGTTCACGGAATGGCCACAAGGTGGCGATGGGCTTTGCTGGCTGTTCCCTGGTGGGGGCCGAGAGCAGGGAGAGGAGCCTTCGCCAGGTGCCAGTGCTGGGGCCCAGGTTCACATTAATATTATCTGCAAAGTCAGTCAGAGAAGAAAATACTTCTCAGAGCAATTCAGTAATTTGCCACGATTATCAGTGTGATGCAGGGAAAAGTAGGTTTCAATCTCTCGCATGCGGCACACCAGTTTCCCACGGCCGGTCATTATTTGAAGAGGCTATCCTTGTTCCAGAGCATGTTGTTTGCTCAGTTGTCACAGACTAGCTGACCATGTATAAGAGAACCAGAGTCACTTTAGATGTGGAAGCTGCGTAGACCACTGAAGATTCTCATCTCTACAGACCAAGGCTGGAATCCACATTATCCCAGAAAGGTCCTCTAAGGAGTCTCACCCATTCTTCCAGACCCCACCACCCCATCTCTGTGCCTGCTCATCTCAGCTGTATCCTACCACCCACAGAGATGCTTTTCATCTTGAAGGCTAGCTGCATTTGTTCACATCAGTGGGGAAGGGATTGTCCCAGGAATGTTCTAGCCCAAGACTTGTTTCCATTTTCTAAATGGCAGATCTCAGGTGCCTGAAAGATGAGGTTGCCAGGAGAGTGAAGGAAGTAGGTTGGCTCTCAGGCAATGTTTCATGCGCTGTGTTCGTTAATATTCAAGCTCTGCTGGGGGCCCGGAAGGCACTGCAACACCTCATGGACATGGTGAGCTCCCCCTCCCCCCCAGCTGCCAAGATATATGGGGAAGTTGAGTTGGGACAATTGTAAGGGAATAAGAAGGGCCTACATTAATGCAGGTATTCCTTGGGGGCTCGAGGAAGACTAATCAACTCCTGGTTAATTACTTATATACCAGAACTTACAGGCAAAATTGCGTGACTGATATCATCATCATCATCATCATCATCATCATCATCATCATCACCATCATCTTCATCATCTTCATCCTGTCCTACAGCTTGAGCAGGAGGAACGCTTGGATCATCTGAATGGCCCTGGTGCCATAATCCTCAGTGATCTGGAAAGGACCCCAGGATATGTATGTGGTGAACAATTGAAGCTTCTCCTTTATCTGCTTGAAGCCTTAATGGGTAAGAGATTTGAGCAGCGTGGGAGGGCCTGGTCCCCAGAACCCTGGGGAGAAGACTATGTTGGTTGCTCCCTCTCCAAACCACTTTGATGAATATGGGATTCATCCTCTTGCCAAAAATTTGAACCCCAGGGCAACACAGGGGTTCATGTATTTTCCATTCTTGTTATGTGAAGGAGGAAATCTTCCTGTCCCTGAATCTGGTCTCAATTCTCATATCACTCCTCAATCAGAAGGGCCAGTGAGAGCAATTTGTCCTGTAACATGGAGTCTGAGGTCCACAAAGATCAGCATACTTTCACCTGCCTTCTTACTGGGTAGGTAGTTCCAGCTTCCAGCCTCACAAATCCCAGTCTTTGGGCCATGTTATGTAGTGTCATGGAAACCATCCCAAAGGCAGAATGAGGACTCCGAGGCCAGGGAACTTGACCTTCAAATCTGGGGGGGTTTGTGGGCCCAGCACGTTTCTGCTGTACTACTCTTCTAAAATCTGGGGGTTTTATTCATCCACCCATAGCTCCCCTCCCTCTCTTGGGGTTTCTTAGTTCACAGGGCTTGGAAGGGAGATTATACTCCTCCTTACTCTTTCTCCAACCATCCCTTGTCCCCAGGGCTGAGTGACACCTAACATGACCTGCTGGCCTGGTCCAAGGAGAGGAGGATCCTGGCCTATCAGTGGTAGCTGGTGAGAAGCCCCCAATCCCAGCACCTGGGAGGAGGGGGAGGGGCCAGGGGTCAGCGTGAATCTGGGAAGAGAGAGATGATGTTGGTTTCTGCTGGGAGGGGAGACCCAGCCCTGCGTGGCCCCTGGGAAATCCTGACTTATGTCCTTTGGAGAGTAGCCCCAGGGGATGTGAGGGTCTTAGTTCACGGTCACTTCTGCAGTGGCCTTCAGAGCTCTAAAATAGTCAGACTGGGATACAGCTATGGGGAACCTGAATAATACTCAGGGGTCTGAATAATGTTCCCACTTTACTTACACAGCTGCAATTAAATTGTTTTTATCTGCCTCCATGTATGCATATAAGAGTATGTAGGGGTACACAGAATGGTAGATACACAGTCACACATTGCACACATGTACATACACACCTATGATCCCAAATACCACTGTTCTATTAGAGTGTTAGCATCTCAGAAACTGACTGACGGTCAACAATTTCCAGTAATGTGTGTCCAAGATCACACTGAGCACAGACTTGTCCAGAATGGACTCCTGGTCCCTGGGACTCCAGAACCTTCTTCCCTCCATCACCCTAGGCTGCCCCTCACTCCCAGGGCAGAGGTTCCCCTTCCCTGCCAGAGGCTGACCTTTACTTCCAGGTACTCAGCATCCTGGAGCCCAACTTCAGTTGCACCGGGAGCATCCCCTTCACCCTCAGCCCCCAGCTCCTGGCCCCCCTGCGGGGGGAGGCTGAGGCCGTCACCTATGGCCTGCTGGAGGAGTGTGGCCTGAGGATGGAGGAGAGTAACCCCAGGTCATCCTGGGACCTGGAAGCCAGGGAGCCCCTGTCTGCCCTGTATGCGTCCCTGTGCATCCTGCAGCGGCTGGCTGAGGCCTGAGCACCCCGGGGTATGGGGAGCCCTGGGAGGTCTGACCCACCCATCTGCTAGGATGTCCTTGTGGAGTCAAGGCAGTTAGGGCCTGCTTTTCTGCCTTTTGTTGTGGGACCAACAAGGATGTGAGGGAACATTCTGGGGTGATGGAAAATCTATCTCACTAAGGATTTCATTGTTCAAACTCAGCAAGGAGTGTGCTGGAAGGGAGCTCTTCATTGTATGTAAAGTTCACTTTAAAGCAATGTAAATGTGTTCAAGTTTAGTCACTCTGCATCATGAGTTGGTTCAAGGTAATTGCACTGACGTCTTTTGCTTATTTGACATCTGTCCCGGGAGTGAGGGGCAGCCCAGGGTGAGGGAGGGAAGAAGGTTCTGGAATCACAGGGACCAGGAATCCATCCTGGACAAGTCTGTGCTCAGAGTGATTTTGGACACATGTTACTGGAAATTGTTGACTGTCAGTTCCTGAGATGCTAACACACTAATAGAACAGTGGTATTTGGGATCATAGGTATGTACATGTGTGCAATGTGTGACTGTGTATCTACCATTCTGTGTACCCCTACATACTCTTATATGCATACATGGAGGCAGATAAAAACAATTTAATTGCAGCTGTAAGTAAAGTGGGAACATTATTCAGACCCCTGAGTATTTTTCAGGTTCCCCATAGCTGTATCCCAGTCTGACTATTTTAGAGCTTGGAGATTGCTGGATGGTGAGATAGACATATATGTGAGCGAGGGAATGTGGGAAAGTTAAATGATTTGGGAATATGGGTGTAAGGTAGACTAGAATTCTCTTGTATTCTTGAGACTTTCATATGTAAGCCAGAAATTGTTTCGAATCAAAACTTCTCCCCTAAGTTCTGCTGGAAAATACATGTACATAGAAAGGGATTGAGACCGGATTCAGGGTCAGGGGGATGACCCAGGGATAGAGAGACAGGGAGGCTGGACTCCAAAGAAAGAGACCACAAATTCTGATGGAAGAGCCACAGAAAACTCAAAAACTTCGAAGCCACTCCACCATGCTAAACTGGGCGATGCGGGGAAATTTTCCTACTTAGACTCTGAGGCAGGAAGGAATATTAGCATTACACAAGACAGTTCTGCCAAATTCCCAAGCTGTCCTCCTGTTCCCAACACGCTGTCTACCTGACTTGTATCAGAGCCACACGAAGGAAATCCCTTCTCACACTGACTCTAGCCAATCACAATGAAGTACTAATGTAGCTCTTAATTATTCATAAAAATGTCCTAAAATATGTACTGTAGGCAGCCATGTTGGTCATCTGGCCTCATGCCATCTTGGATTTGGCCAGTCCAAAGTTTAGATCTTCTTTATTTCCGGTCTTTCATTTCACCTTTCTTAAGTAAATTTACCTCTCACACGCTCAGCTGAGTGCCCATGTGCCTGACCTGCCTGGCCTTCCTCAGACCTGGAAAAGCTAAGCGCCCCACTTCACATCCTACACCCCCTCTCTACTTTACATCCTGCACCCCCTCTCTGCACCCCCTCTCTGTATATAAACACAGCACCCCTGGCTTCTGGGCACTGAATTTTTAGGTTGTCAGACTCCTGACTTCCCTTGGCTGCCATCTTCAATCAATCTCCGTGAAAAGACAATCTTGTGGTTCTGAGTTTGGCTTTCTGGGTGATGATCAGTGACCTGGGGGTGGGGCGGGAGGGTTGGAGGAGGGGGGCTCTTGGAGGTGAGGGTGGAAGATGTATTGCAGAGAGATGGGTTTGGGGAAATCGCATGTTATACTTTTCACAGATCGTATGTTTATAAAGAGGTCGTTGGGTTGAACTGCGTGCCTGGCACCTGGCATAAGGCAGGTGTCAAGAATGTGGTTCCTGAGGTAGGTGAGGCCCTGTAGACAATTCAGATGATCTTCCCAGGTGCTGTACCTACCCTTCTCCTGGGGCTTATTCCGCCTTTGCCTCCGGTGCTGAGTGAGCATCCTTGGTGGAACTGCTGATCCACAGTGACAGAAATGAGAGGGAGGGGAAGAGTCTGTAGAAATAGGGATATTCCCAAAACCATTACAGAGCCTGGACTACGCAGAAGGGGCAGTCTTTGTTAATTTTGGTTTCTGGTGCCAGCCTTGTGAGCAGTGGTTGACAGTGTGATCAGGACTACAAGATACATTCCCAGCAGTAGACAGAGACAGGCCTGTGTCACCTGTGAGGAGGAGGAGATGGAATTTCCCTGCCCGTTGCCCTCTGGTGGTTTTCCACCAAACAAGAAAGATAAAGCCATGTTGGACAAGGAGGGTCTAGTTGAGCAAGGAACTGGAATGGGAAAGTCTGAATGGGTGTGGGGGGAGGAACCCAGCCCTCCTGTTGCTATTCTGTCTGATGGGGACTGTTGATCTGGGCCCTCATCCCCTACCCAGCAAGGCCTGGTCCATACCAGACTCTCCTTCCTATATAAATACAGTTCAGCCACATGCAAATATGTTGCCATTTCCAGTTCTATATTAAAGAACTGAAAAATAGGTGTAATTTAGGTTAATAATTGTGTTATTTTCCAAAACAATATCATTTTAATATGCAGTCAACAGGAATATTATTTTTTAAAGTGTCATTTTCCCATTTCTATATGATTTAGTTGAAGAATTATTTAGTTTTTATTTTCATTTTTTTTATTGACTGCACACACATACACATATATTATGTCATTGTCTACCTTGTGGGTCTCCCATCACCTTATACCTATGAGCCATCTTAATCGTTTGTGCCCTCCCTTCCTGATTTTAACCTCCTCCTCTTCTCTTGCTCTATGCTTCAATCCTGTTGGCAGTTTTAAAATTTTTCTTGTCCATTTGTTTGTTTTCCCTCTGTCCCTCCTACAAAGGAGACCATCCCATATTGCTCTCTTTCTCTCTGGCTTATTTATTATGAATATTATGAAGAAAAAGTACTTTCCATTCTCCCCTCCTAGTTAGTCTTTGGACTAGTTGGGCGTTTGCACTGCAGTGCATCTACACTTGGGCTGGCTCCATGGCAAAAGCCTAGCACTCACAACTGGCTCCTGGCTGCTAGGGAGTCCTGGTCCTAGACTCTCAGGCCAGCCAGGAAATGTTTAATTTGCTTTGTTTTTCTACCTCTACCTTTCTGATATCAAGGGTCAGACAATTCTTTGCTTTTGGAAAAACACCAACCCTTTCCTGCATTGCCAATGGTCCAGTGAAACCAGCACTCTTATAAAGACTGGTGGGAGCTGACTCCAGGATAGACTAAGCGATTGTAGAGTTTATCAAGATTTTTAAAAGTTCATATTATTTGAGCCTGGACTTCCTTGTCTGCCTATGTCTCATCCAAATGACCAGCATTCTAATCTAATATTTAAACAGACATTAGAGAGATCAGCCTGGACAGTAAAGAAGGTAGAAAGAAGTTTCAGGAGAAACAGAAGGGTCAGGTGCGCAGAACACCTTCCATTGTCTGGGTTCCAGGGTTGGGTTGCAGAGGACAAAGCAGAGCTAATTTTCCCGTAGGGTGATGGGTGGATGGTGCACAGGTGGGGCCCCAGGACACATGAGATTTGTCACTGAGCTGAAGTGCAATAGGACAGTGTTTGGAGAGAGGCTATTTTTGTGGATGTCTCTGTGAGGAGACCTCCGATGTCCTTGAATGACAGGGAGAGAGCAATGGCCAGTACGGAACCAAGAACATTCTGAGGAAAAGAGCCAGTGAGCATAGAAGGTGGCAACAATCAGGTACTGACACCTGACAGCAGGAGGTGGCTGGAGCTCCCTTCAGGCAGCGCAGATGCTCCCCCCCCCCCCCGGGACCTTACATCACCTCTCCCGCCTCCTATCAGCTTCCCACCTTCTTGTTGGCTCTGGGTATAGTTGACATACAGTACATTTAAGGCAGAATAAGAACCAAAACGTTCTTCCTGCCCCTCTATCTGGGGCTCCATGGGCAAAGCTTGGTCATCTGGTGGTGACTGATGCAGTGCGTGCAGATGTTGACATAGAACAGCGCACACCTGACACTTACATAATGTCACAAATCAATACAAATTAATAAATAACTTGCTTCAACCAGCCTGGGCTACGCAGCATCCTGGAGCCCACCTTCAAATACCCCTGGAGCATTTCCTTCACCCTCAGCCCCCAGCTCCTGGCCCCCCTGCGGGGGGAGGCTGAGGCCGTCACCTATGGCCTGCTGGCGGAGTGTGGCCTGAGGATGGAGGAGAAGAGCCCCAGGTCAACCTGGAATCCGGAATTTGGGGAGCCCCTGTCTGCCCTGTACGCGTCCCTGTGCATCCTGCAGCGGCTGGCTGAAGCCTGAGCCTCCTGGGAGGTGGGGAGCCAATTGAGGGGGGATCTGGCCCCCCATCTTTGTGGGATGTTTCCACAGCTACTTCTCAGTGTGGTGGATCAATATTGAAGAAATATTCTAGAATAATGGAAACTATATCTTGCTCAAAAGTTTATGCCCCTGTGGAACTCAAGAAATAGTGTGGTAAAGAATAGTGTTTTATTCTATGTAATCTTACATAAAGACCATATAAGCAAGTAGCTAATAATCCACGTTCTCACTTGTTTTGTATAAATGGGATGTTATAGTGCTCCCATCCCCTGAGAGCTGGAACCAATGACTAGGACTCGTAGTCATGCATGTGATTATACCATGTCACACATCACACGTTATCACGATGCAGCACACATCATGTGTGACCACACCATGGCACACATTGTGTGTGGTCATGCTATGTCATGTGTCATATGTGATCAAACTGCTGTCATGTGTTAAGAACAGCTTTTTTATTTCAAATTTTATTGATTTCCCACTAGTTTCCATAACGATGTCATCCTGGAGGTACAATGTCACTCTTCCGCATGTGTACTTGCTTCACCTCCATAGACTCTCTAGGGCCACAGCCCTCCCCCACCCTGCCCCTCTGCCATTCTCTCTCTCTCTGGTAAGTTTATTTTTCATGGAGTCTAAATTAGTTTTGTTACTTACACCATGCAAATGAGTGAGACCGTCTTTGCTGTCTGATTTCTCCCATTCAGCACCTCAAGATCTGTCCACTTGGTTCTCGAAGGCACTATTTCATCCCTTTTAGTGGAGTAGCAATCCATTGATTATATATTCTGCATTTTTTTTAACCTAGTCATCTATTTATGCCCTTGCAGTTTGGTTCCATGACTTAGAATAATGCTACTGTGAGCACAGAGATGCATACATCGTTTCCTATTAGTGTTTTCATATTCTCTGGGCAAGTAACTTGTAGTAATAGCACCAGATCATATGGTATGCCCATGTTTATGATTTTGAGGAATCTCCATGCCGTTTTCCATAAAGTCTACATCAAATTATATTCCCACAAACAACGCTTGAGGGTTCCTAATTCTCCGTGTCCTTGTCATCATTTGTTGGTTCCTGTATATTTGATAGGGACCATTTGTGACACTCTTTCACGATACTGGTTTGGCTTCCTGTATGATATGTGAGGTTGAACGTTATTTTTTCCCACATGGCAGCGCTGATGTTAAAAAATGATGATAACCAGATAGGCCTAAACTAAGCTAAAGGATCCTTAAAAGCAGAGCCTTCTCTTCAGCCGATGGCAGGAGAATTCAGAACAATTCCAAGCAGGAGAAAGATTCCCTGTGCACTTGTTGACTTTGAAGATGGAGGGGCCACGTGAAAGGAACATGAGTAGCCTGAAGGAGCTGAGAATGTGTCTACAGCAGCCAATAAGGAAACAGGAATCTCAGTCCTGCGATCACAGGGACCTGCTTCTAGCAACAACCTGAAGGAAGCAAACTCTTAGAGCTTCTAGAACACGGACCATATCAGAGAGTCTCAGACAAGCTTGTCCAGGTTCTCACTAGAGACTGTGCGGTGATCAATTCACATTATTTCAAACTTCTAAGCTTGTAGCGATTTGCTAGACAATAGAGGTAGGAAAAACCAGGTCTGTTGGTGGCAGGACACAAGGTAGGAGAGAAGGATCATGAGAGAGATTCCTCAGTCAAGACTGAGGGCCCAGTGGAGGTTATGAACCAAAAGGCAAATTTACTAGCAAAGGAAAGGGGTATTTATAGAGACACAGGGTGAGGGTCGGGAGAACTTCAAAGAATAGAAACAAACCTGACAGACAATTAACATTTTAAAGCCTAAAAGTAACTGAGGAATGGGGAGTATAGGCAGGTGAGCTCTATCTCTGATTAGCGAAGTCAGCAGTGCCATTGCAAACTCAGAAGATCAATACAATCATTCAGCCCCACAGTTTGCTGGATGCAGGATTAACAAGAGAGGTTTTCCTTCTCTTGTTTGCAAAGATTTCTCTGGTTTGCAAATGGCACACAGCACAGGGGCACGTCAAATCATCAACTTATATTCTCCAGAAGGTCTGGGCTAAACATTTCAGTAATCTGAGGAACTGAACAAAGCCCGTTAAACATCCCCATCCGATGTCCTTCCCTCTCTGGATGTCATTTAGGGGGCTGAGCAGGATGTATTTGTGGGGAGTGCTGGGCCCTAAGTCTCGTGGCTTTGGTAGTTATTGGGGGATAGAATCACGGAGAAGGCACTTGCAGAAAGACCTAAAACTTCCCTTCCTGTGGGCAGGGAAAGAAGATACTTACACTACAGAAGTACTCCAAGGGGCTGGAGGGCTGAGTGAGAATTCTTGCTTTCATTTGAACATGATTAAAAACTTAGGGGATGTGTGAGCAGAGGGAGAGGGAAAAGACACAGACAAGAGAGTTTTAACGAGGGTGAGCTACTTTCCTGGTACTTCAGGCTTCCTCTTTTGTAAAATGGAGGGTTTTTTCTTTTGGACAAATAGTTTATTTTTATTTCTAAGGTCTCATATTCTATGTCTTACTTTTGGCTAAATTCCCATTTTTCCTTTAGTTCTTACAATTCTTTGGGGGGATGGTCTTTGGTTCCTGTCACCGAATTCTTCTAATTATTCACCCTTTTATATTCTTTTGGTCAACTTTCTCCTTAAGTACTTTCCGAGGTGCATCCATCCTCACCACCTTCCAGTTGGAGAATTTCTTCTGTCTTCAACACACTCTTGGGAAGACCTCACCTTGGGAAGAGCATTAGTGGCGGCCTCCATCAGTTTTAGAGTTCCTGCTAACATGTTTCCTGAGAAGTAACTTTCTTTCCCCCCCTTTGAGGCTGGTGTGTCTCCCACACTGTCCAAGGAGCCACTCCTTGACTATTGTACAAATGTTGGCTACTTTCCTGTCCCCACAAAAGACTGTTCATACATTTTCTCTTCCACTCTGGACCTCAGCTTTTCCTTCAAACATTTTACTTTCTTCTTGACTTGTATAAACAAGTCCATTCTCTGTAACCACTACTTACTGTAACCATTCTCCTCTGTCACTAGAGTAGTAGCATTTTTTAATTAGACTTTCAAACTTCCCATATGACAGGAACCATTGTAAAATTGGCCCAGATTCCCTATTGTTCTTGACTTCTTTGGGACTCTCTGTATTTTGGATTCCTTACCAGGTTGATGATTTGCAGATATTTGTCTCCCATTCTGTGGGCTGGGTTTTCCCTCTATTGATAGTGTCTATTCAGTTTTATGACATTCAGTTTGTGGTTTTGTGGTTGCCTTGTGTCTCATGTAAGAAAATCATTTCAATGCTGTGAAGATGTTGCCCTATGTTTTCTTCTCATAATTTTATATTTTTGGTCTCTCATCCATTTTAAGTTAATTTTTACATGTGATGCTAAAAGTCAACTTTCTTCTTCTGCCTGTGGGAAACTAGTTTTTCCAGAAGGGATTTTTTGAAGTGTCAGGGTCTGCAATTCCTGAAAGACATCCAGAGACTTAAGAGTTGCATGAGCAAGCTTTATTTTGCAAGGTCCAACAATATTAGCCAGCTAGGGCTGCCTGAGAGAGAGAGAGAGAGAGAGAGAGAGAGAGAGAGAGAGAGAGAGAGAGAGAGGGAGGGAGGGAGGGAGGAAGGGAGGGAGGGAGGGAGAAATAGAGAGAATCCAGAGAAAATGTAAGGATTCCTGGGAGGCCAGGAGGGTCTCCCACCCCCAGCCCATGCCTACCTCCTTGCCTGCCAGCCTCCCTGCCTGGTGTACCTGTGTACCTGGTTTCCTGAGAGCACT
>PVHY01033413.1:0-11147 GCA_004024945.1 Uropsilus gracilis
GACAGAGGAGACTGCTGAAGTATGAGGAGCAGAGGGTCCTCACCTGGCCTATCCCCTGTTTCATGGCCAGTCACCCCTGACTCAATCACCCCCACTTTTCAAGTAGCAAATAGATGTAAAAGTAGCATTTCCATTTAAAGCTCCTCAGACCATAGGGAGGAGGGCCTGCAGGCCATCTGGGCCCTTGTTTGGCAATGTTTGTGCTCACAACAAACCTGATAGACAGAGATTTATCACCGTTTTCATTAGCTGGGGTTGGTTTGGTTGCTGCTTTTCCACCACAGCCCCCTGCCCCCAACACACACACTCCGAAGTTACAGATTTATGGTTAGTGGGAGGGTCAGGGGCTCAGGGAGAGGAGAGAGGGGAGGCTGAGAGCAAGGTGTGGGCTTGGGGCAGGAGGGGGAAGGAAATGGGGGAGCCACTCTGGAGAGTGAGGATGGTCAGGAGAGCACCAGCAACAGAGACAGGGAGCATTGTGTGGGGGTGGGGTGGGGGGGTATTTGTACGTACATACATGTGCAGCAGTAGAGTGGTAAGCCAGTGCTGTCATGCTGGACCCAGAGATTTGACCACCCCCGGGCCTACTCTGACCTAAACATACTTCATAAAAGCTTGTGCCACATTCCTCCTGCACCAGACATGGTTCTGGGGCTGAGCTCCCTTAGCTGTTTCATCCTCAGAACAGCCCCTGGCGGCAGATGCTGTCACTATTTCTTTGGGCTGGTTCTTCCCCTCCCTGCCAGTGGTATACCCCCACTTTGTAGGACAGGCCTGGTGGTGGGCTCCAGGAGCAGCAGGATTCACTTTGCCCTTTGCTGCTGCCATGATGCTCCTGTAGACACCCCGGGGACCCCTTTCTTAGGTCCTTTCCACTTCCTCTCCTACAAGACTCCTCCACCCCAGCTCTGTGCCCGCATGGACCTCGTCCATTCCTGTGTTCACATCTTTTCTCACACCTCCCTCCTGCCTGGTGGGCCCTCTCTACGCCTTTACACATCAGAATCCTCCCAGCCTTCAAGTCCACCCTGACTTCCTCCAGGAAGCTATTCCTCAGCTTTCTCAGTGATGAGGACATATGGTGAGACTCACTTAGAAGCACCTATAGAAATGATCTGTGAAGCCGGGCACCATGGCACATGTCTGTAAGTGACAGTCTATGGAGTCGCAGCTGGGAATTGGGATCTCGGTTCGAGACTCACCCAAGGCAACATAGCAAGACCTAATCCCAAAAAAACAGCTGGCATGGTGGTGCATGCCTGTAATCCCAGCTACCTGGGAAGCTGAGGTTGGGGATTGCTTGAGTCCATGGTCCCACGGGCAACGTGAGACTGCAGTTCCACAGGCAAAAATAGCAAGACCTAGTCTCCAAAAAAAAAAAAAAAAAAGAGAGATGATCAGTGAACCCCACACACCAGAAGCAGAGTGGTTCTATTTTTTGTGGGACAATCTTTATTGGGTTTCATTACAATGGCAGGTCCCATTATAAAGAGGAAACACAAGGTTAGCCCAGGAATCAGTCCTAACCTCATTTTATGGATGAAAAACCACAATCAGAGAGGGTACATGACAGGTCATACAAGGCAGTAGGTAGGCCAGGAAGATCACCTTCTCCCTGACACATGAGTATACCAAGCCCTCTCAGCCTAGTACATGCCTTTGCACGTGCTCTTTCTGCATGATACTCTCCTGCTGTGTAAGTTCATCTTCCCGTGAGGCTGTAGGCTTCCAAGGACTGGGCCAGAATCAAAAGCCTCTGTCTGCTCTCAACAAACCAGCAGTAACTGAAAGTCACTTCACAAGCTTTTGTTTCCCCTGGTGGGGCAGCCTTCCAAGGAGCCTGTGTCACCTACTTGCCTCTAAGCCACACTTCCCCCCTACCCCCACTCCCCACACCCATTGAGACAGGCTGTCCTGGAGCCCAGGTGTGTGTCTGGGAATCAGAGCAGGTCAAGAACAGGCCTGACATCAGTCCAGGGGGCAGCTTTTTCCTGTCCCCTCCCCCCAGGTGGGAGTAGTTCCTGTCCCACAGAATCCCTTGCGCTGAGTGAAGGCTTCAGCAGCACCAACAGGAATATCGGAAAGCTACGAAGAAGGTTAGCATGTCCCCAGTGCAAGCATGACAGGCAAATTCGCAAAGCATTCCAAATTTTTGTACCCTTGCAATTTTCTGTAAGTTAGATGTCATTCAAAATAAAGTTTTTGACCTGGACAACAACCAAAGAATCCCCTGCTCTGAAACCCACACTGCTGGAGACCCTCCTCTGGGAATTTCCAGTACACAAAATACCTTTCTTTCCAGATCCATCCCTAGCCCATGTCCCTTGAAAAGAGACAGTTGTTTTCTTTGTTGGATTATTTGTTGCCTGGAGGTCCTCAGCTATAATCTGAGGGAAGCCAAAAGAACTTCCTCTCCTGACAAACGGGAACAACATCTAATACCAGTAGCCTGCTAAATGCCTGCAATCCCCATCCAGGTCACCTTCGAACTGTTCTTGTCCCCAGCAGGCCTAAAAGGTGAGGCAGGAGTGTCAAACACAGATGAGGAGCAAGGCAACATCCCCTTACAGATAGAGAGAGGGATGCAGGCTTGCTGCTCTGAGTTTCAGTCCTGGTTCTGAAACTTATCCACTGAGCAAATTACTCATTCTCTCCCTGTTCTTGTCTTCCCATGTTCAAAACAGGGATGACAGCATCTGGAGCAGTGCTCTGAGGAATGTCAAAGGACTGGGTGAAAGGAGGTTCAGGACACTCTGCACAGTGATGGCCATGAGCACACATCACCTGGTGGAAAGGGGACTCAGAAAAGTGCAAGCAGGGGCTTCTCTCGGCTTCCAAGGAATGAGAGGATATTCAGTCAGCTTGCTTGAGATAGAAAACACGAGAGCACCCCACACAGCAGACAGTCCTGGGTGAGGAGGGCCCCTGTAGGGACAGATTGATTTCAAAGTCATCTCCCCACAGAGAACACTGACAGCAGGAGGAGAAAAATCTGGTGCCAGAATCAACGCCAGCTCCTTCCTTGATTTGCCAGCAGCTGCCCCTTAGCTGGGTTTAAAAGTTGCCTCAAAAGGACCATCTTACATGATCAGAGTAACAAATGTTTTATAGTCCTACCCACACGCCAGACACCTTGCATCCACCCCCCCCCATACCTTGTTGTGTGGTGGGGTGGGGGTGGGGGGGAAGGGTAAGTAGGTACTGTGACAGAAGCACTTCAGGGCTGAGCTACCTGGCACGCCCCACACCATCTTCAAGAGCAGAGCTGATCGTGACCCCTGGCAATCTCTGCTCAGGATCCCTGCTTCTAGTTCCTTGGGCCCCAGATCTGCTTTCTCTATAGCTCCTGCCAAGTCACTCCATCAGAAAGTCTCTGCCATCCAGCAGCCTGGCCAAGGTGTCCCCCTGGGGCCACGTCTAGTCCACATTTCCCACTATCAGGCTGGGATCTGATTCTCTTTCCAGTGATGGAAATTACCAAGGCTCAGGGACTGGGGGTGGGGAATGATGGTATGGGTGGGGGTAGGGAGTGAACTAGGCAAAGAAGACATGACGTGACCCTGGGGAGTTTTCCACTCACCCCTTTTGGGCAGTGCAAAAGTACAAATGGAGGCCTACATTCCATATGTCTAAATATTTAAAAGTTATAAATCAAGTTAACAAACTGTTAAATAAAATATGTTCTGTTCTCCTATGCTGACACATATACCTTCTAAAGACCTGGAAGGCTAGGTTCATATTCAGAGTTCTCAGGCTTCTTAGAGTTTTGCACAGGGTAGTGCAAGGAGAAACTGTCTCTGTGTCTCCCCACAGCCTTATCTCCAGCCTGCTTCCCTTGGCCTCCTACCTCCAATTCCACCTTCAGTAAAAAGAGCTTCAAGATCGGGGGCCAAGAGCACCCCAGTCTGTAGGCCCAGCCTTGTGCATTGAAGTCAGGTAGGCTTCATCCTGGGGGTAACCCTGGGGAGGCAGCCAGCACCAGCGTTGCAGACAGATGTCAGGCCCTGAGGACAGGAATTCCAGGGCCTTGGGAGTCTGATCTGAAAGACTAATAGCAGATGGGCTCTGCCCAGTGAGGAATACCCTATCCCTGCCCTCACTCCAGGTTAAGGGCACTGGTGCTGAACATGGATAAGTTGGTCTTCTCCAACTCACCAACTGTACATCCCAGTGACTTTCCTTTCCAAACCATTCTCCAAGCCCCATCACAGCTTGGTCACCATGACAGCCTCCTGACAGCCCCTACACACTCAAACCCTGCTCCCCGCCCCTTTTCCTACAGCCGGGGTGATCTTGCTCCAGCACAAACTGGGGTGGAGTCTCCATCAGACATGCAACCCACTGTGTCTCCCTGCTGGTGAAGCCAAAAAGATAACCCAAACTCTTCAGATACGAAGTTTCCCACCCTTGGCATCAGCACCCATATACTCTCCAGTCTCAAGGCGATAGCACTCTTGCTTGTAAATGATGTTCTGACTTGGCTACATTGCTCCCAACCCCACGACATGTGAAGCATACTGCTCAGGCTCACTGTCCTCTCTGGCCCAGCTCCCACCTCCTGTCTGGACCAACTCCACCTCTTTTAAGATTCAACTCTGTCATCAAGTCTTCAGCAATCTTGCCAACAGTCCAGTCCTGTCTCCAGCTCTGTCAGGGGTCCCTGACTTGTGTTCTCATAATGGAGTGTCTAAACTCCATTGAATTTATCTCTAATCTGATCCCTCCCCAATATCCCTGCCACAGCCCATGGATTTCACCAACCCTCTCCTAGTGAGTGTGGCCTCCTAATTAGTCTTCCTGCTTCTACTCTTGCCCTCGCCAGGCAACCCTCTCCAGTAGCCAGAGTAAGCCTTTATTTATTTATTTATTTATTTATTTATTTATTTATTTATTTATTTATTTATTTATTTTTTGAGACTAGGTCTCGTTATTTTTCCTCGTGGAACCGCAGGCTCTCGTTGCCTGGGGTACCACGGACTCAAGCAATTCCCCAGCCTCAGTTTCCCAGGTAGCTGGGATTACAGGCGCGTACCACCATGCCCAGTTATACAGAGTAAGCCTTTAAAAGCATAGGTTTGCCTGTGTCAATCCTCGCTCAATATCCACATGACTCCCATCTACAGAGTACAAAGACTTCGCCAAGTCTACAGCCCCTGCCATGAACTGGCTGCTTTTCCCCTCTGATAGCTCATCTCTTTCCTTCATTTATTCTACTTTAGTCAAGTCACAATGATCTCTTGCCTCTCCTTGAACACACAGGCATCCCTGCCCCAGAATCTTTGCACAAGCTGCTTCTTCCCTTCACTCAGGTCTCTCTTTAAACACTCCACCTTGCTGGGCACGGTGGCACTCACCTTTAATGCCAGCCTGGGAAGGGAAGCTGAGGCTTGGAATCACTTGAATCTGTGGGTTCAAGACCCACCCAAGGCAACATAGTGAGACCTAGTCTCAAAAAAAATAGCTGGGCGTGGTGGCGTGCACCTGTAATCCCAGCTACCTGGGAGGCTGAGGCTGGGGATTGCCTGAGTTCATGGGATCCCAGATCTGACCCAGAATCTGGACTATTCAGATCTGATCCCGGCTCAGGACTACCCCGGGGCAACATAGCAAAACTTAGTCTCAAAAACAAACAAACACACACCCCCACCTCCAAGATCTTTCTTTCCCTACTACCCACTTTACTTCTTTTCACTAACCCTACCTGGAGATCATGTATTTCTTTAGTTAGGTGTTGATGGCAGTTTTTCCTTCCACTGTAAAAATTCCATGAGCATACAGTCTTCACCCATGTGCTCACTTCAATGTATGGCCAAACAGCATCAAGCACATAGCAGGTGCTCAAGAAATAATTTGACAAAGGAATTAATCTGTCTCTGTGTTCCACCTAGAATGTGTCACTGTGAATGGCCTTTTTTTTTTTTTTTAGTGTCCCCACTGCTTTAACCTGCTGATGGTGGAGGATAGAGGCAGGAGTACAGCATACAAAAAGGTACAGGGATGGGCTGGAAGTGAGGTGGGGGAGGGGTTCAAAGGCAATGGGGAAGATTTGACCTTATCTGACATGGAGACTTGCAAGGTCTTGGGCCAGAAAGAAAAAATTTATATAGAAATTGAGAAAGAATAGTGTGGAGAGGGCAGGAGAACCTTCCAAATTGCAAAAACCCCTCATGCCCCACTTGCAGAAGCTTACCTGGACAGCATCATCCCTGAGTCAGATGCTCTCAAGCTTGCCCCTGGCACTTCTGGATGTGTGGATTATCCTGCCCTAACTACCCCCCAGAGGATGCTGGGATTTTCACAAGGAGGTGTATGAAATGAGAGTTAGATGTGAGAGCTCCCTAGAGGCAGAAGGATGGGACAGGGAGATGATGGTGGCTCTGCCTATTGGGGACAATCAAAGGCTCCTTTTTGGCATCACCTCTGGCCCAGGCTTTGGTCACCAAGAAGGGCCTGAGAAACCCGGCGACAGACTGTCTCGGGTCTCCCCTCTGCCCCACCCCCTCAGGCTTTACTCTGGGTCAGTTGGAGCCTGAAGTGGCTTTTAAGCAATTAGACTGAGCACTGGGCACTTGCAAATCTAATTGTTTCAAAAGCCCTTGAAGGATTTGAGTCTGAGCTCTTAAAATGCCAGAGAAGAGGGAAATCAGTGATGGTGGGAGGTGTAGAGGCCTTGGCTTCATCTTGGGTTTGGGGGAGGGGCAAGTTCAGGGCTGAAGGGTTCCTCCAAACCAGGCACTAAGAACTATGCCCCCTTCTCTACTTCAGGTCTCCAAATAACTGCCTAATGAAACTAGATGCCCTCCCCAACTGAGTCAATGAGCGCTAAGGCTGTCCTGTAGGCGATCCTCCTTCGACAAAACATCTCACCTGTATTGAAAGGAAGACACATGAGGCCAGGGAATGGGCATGAACCAAAAGCAAATAGCAGGAAGGCGAACGATTCTGAGGGCCACCAGAGCTCCAGCAAGTCCAGACTCAGTTTCCTTGTCTGTAAAGTGAATCGCTGAAGTAGCTCAGTGGATTTTGCCACGTTCTTTGAGCTTTGGCATCCCCCAGGGGAGATTCAGACCACTTCAGAGGTCAATAAGTTTAGTGACAATTAAGTTTATTCTAGGATTGTACTACATTCAGTCATTTGATCCTCAGTCAACTCACAGATTCTATGATTCCTTGGGTCCAACAGCTCACAACCAGCTTTTCTTTACAGTGACGGATGAAATGAGAAACAAACCCAGAACCAATTGCCTGTGGAAACCCCATCCAAGGTCTAGGGTCCTGGACATACTCTTCCCAGCTGCTCTGAGTGGCTTAACCCATGGCCACTAGGAGAAGCTCATCAGTGGTTACCGAAGGCCTCCATTAGACTACCACCCTTCTCATTTAGGCAAAGCCCCTGAACTTTTTTTTCCATGCAAATAAATTACCTTTCCTTCCACTAAACTGTGGGGGGGAAAAGCCAGCTTGGCATGCTGCCAATATACCTACCTACGGTTGTGTAAGAGAGTGGGGGTGCCATCACCAGCAAAGTCCAAATTTGGACAGCAGCCCACCAAACAGCTTAAAGGTGTCCCAGGTAAGGCCCTCAGATGGGATAGGACCTGCAGGAACACCAGAGGAAGCTGCTGAGTAAATCAGAGAATGAATGGACAAAGAGGCCATTGCCAAAATGCACTTCTGTCTTCAAAGGGTCACTTTAGAAATTGTTATCAGTCATGTTGACTTTGGTGTGAGTGAAGTAGCTAAGAGCAAGAGTTGCTTGGCGGGGAGGGGGAGGAAAGGTTTTGGCAACTGGGTGTCACTTGTAAAAAAGTAAGAGAAAGGTGACCAGCACCAGACAATTACATAACTTTGTCCCAGGGTGAACTAAAACCCCCACCTCCCCACCTGGACTCTCCCCCCATCCTCAACCTCCTCCTCATATGGCTTTGCCTTTCTTCCCTGGAATCCTGCCTAGCCCAGGATCCAGGATGAAAGATGTTTTCAGGGTGAGGGGAAGGGTATCTGACCCTGGATGGGGGGCCAGGGAGAGCACATCAGTGTGTACCATAGTGAGGGGTGCGGCCTTTGGAGTGTAAACACCAGAGGAGGAGCAGTGGCTTCCGGCCTGAGCCAGGGCAGGAAGGAGTACAAATTCCTACCTGCCTTCCACTCCCTTCCCCACCTGCGGCCACAGCCCCTTCACTTAGCAAACAAAGCACAGAAGGAAATCAGTGGCGTCTTTGTGATAACATCTGTCCCTGCCCAGAAGCTCAACCCATGGGAGGTCCCAGACTAGCCTTGGCTCCCTTCTTCAGCAGGAGGGTGGGGGCCCAGGATGCTATCCCCCAACCCGCCACTCTCCAAGGCCTCTGCCCTGGCCTGCTTCCCAGATCTGTTCTCCTCTTAGCAGCTTCCAGCTACAAAAGCCCAGGTAGACATAAAATAAACAAAAACAGCCCCCGCCCCACAGGTCTCCCACATTCACAGGTTGAGATGTCAAGTATATAACTTAGAACAGGTCACACTGAAATCCTTTCTGGATTTTCCCAATTTCAGTGTATTCCTCAAAGGACAAAATAAGCGCGACGACAAATGGAAATGTATAAAGCGTCTTTCAAGGGCTGAGAATAAGTATTAGGCCATATGATCAAGGGTTCAAATCCTGCCTCCACCCCCTACTAGCTAGGTGGCCTTGGGAAAGTTACTAATTTCTTGGTGCCTCAATTTTCTCATCAGAGGTGCCATGTAACCTACCTCATTGCTTTGGGAGGTGAATTAGAGATAACGCAATTAAATGAGATAACGCCACAGCCCAGGTCTCACAGGTGCTAGAGGTTACTTTTTTATTACTCTATTTAGAATCATAAGATGCAGCATTATTTTATGTTCCACTAAGAAAGAAACACCGCTGTCAATGAATTGTGAGTTTTATCTCGAGTTTCACAGATGTGTGCACCTTGGAACTAATGAAATACGGTGTTATTGGGAGGATGTGGGGATTGGAAGGGACTCAAGAACATCAATCTCTACAGCGATAATTCTCCACTTGAGATGCATTTTAGAATATGATGCAGACCGCACGCCAGTTCAACCAAGTCTCTGGGGTGGGGTGGGGTGGGGTGTGGTGTGGTAATGTCTCTGAACCAAGGCTTCCCCATCTGTAAAACTAGGAGAATTATTGAATCTAACTTCTGGGGCTGTTGTACTAAATGAACTAATTAACAAAAGTGATAGAAAAGGCCTGCAGCCTGCAGGAATGCTAAAGTAAATGCTAAGATTGCTCAACTCTCTACTCCAGGTCCTGGCACATACTAGATGCTCCCTAAATGTTGATCAAATACATAAAGGAATAAATATTGTCATGTGACACTGTCTTGTCACCACCACCACCACCACCACCATCCCCCACCAGTGGGAAGGACTGCTCTGGCCTCTGGGGGTAGGGGCCCAAGAAGAGGCTGCCCAAGGGCCCTCTATCCAAAGTTCAAGGGAACCCCACCCTTCCCAGGTGCTGCACCCTGCCCCTTTGGGCTGCCATGTGGTGGGCACTGTCACACCTGGACCTGCCAGGGCCTCAAGGAGTTGATGGCAAAGCCAAACCTCTCCCCCAGGCTCCCCTCTTCCCTTTCCTGCTATTCTTATTTTCTTTTCCATGGAGATTAGTCCAAGTTGCTCCTCTATCAAGGCCTGGAGGATAAACATGTGGTCCAAAGGCAGAGAAACCCCAGGCTTGAAGGCCCCACTGCCCCCACTCCGCCAGCATAAACCTAGGGCTTTTAAGCAAGGAATGGTTTTCAGTAAATCTCTCCTATCAGCAGAAACCTTTGAAAGAGTTTGTTTAAAGGCCAGGGAGATAAACAGCAAGGAGAAGTGTTTGTTTAAGATGTATGTTCTGTGTGGCCACTCGGGCCCGGATTTACATCTAAGGGGAGAGGAGGCACTCAGAACCCCGGGTTGGGGCCTCCCAGGGGCACCCAGGCCCCTTGGGTGTGGACTCCAGTGCAGGGGAGGGAGGTGAGCTGAACTGTACCTATGGCCCCTCCCAGGCTGGGGCCAGGAAGGGGGGCTGAAAGGAGCTAAAGAAAGGCAAGGAGCTCTCCTAGCCCAGTTGGGAAGAGGGCTGCAGAGAGGACCTGCTGGCTGGCATACAGGCAGAACTCCCCCGGGGACCCAGCTGCCCTGCTCTACCCCATATCCAAGCTCAGAACAGAACCTGGCTCAGGGCCTACCCCACATATACGAGTTCTGGAGACTGGGTATTGCCAGCTCTGTGACCTTGGACATGCTGCCTATCCCTCACTCCAGCTCAGGTTTCTCTCTGTTGTGAAAAGAACACATCCACCTTGAAGGACTTGAAGAATTCCTCCTTTCACTTGACAACTATGCCTTGAGCACCTGCTGTATGCAAGGCACTGTTAACATTTCAGTTTTACTGAGAACCGGTCCCGGCTTGGGAGATAGCAGTAAGGAAAATAGAGACTATGCTTTTGGAGCCTAAAGTACCGGGACATAGACAATGGGCATAAATTATGTCGGCTACCCTAGAACAACAAGGGTCTTGACTGTGAGGGTCCACTTGCCTGCATTTCATAAATATGTTGGTCCTTCCCATGTGGATCCAGCTGGCCCTGGCCGTGGAACCCAAGGACACAGAGGTTGTCTGAGTGCCAGCAAGGGGCTTGAGCATCTTCAGATTTGCGTATCCACACACAGGGAGGACCAGAGAGACCTGAAATCAATCTCCCTCAGTAAACAAGGGGACCCTGTAGCAAACTTTTGGGGCAGTCAAAAGTGAAATAGATTTCCAACTGCACAGGGCTGGGGACTTTTCCCTGCCTTGCTCAAGGGTCAACTATGCTCTAGGGTGATGGGAACTGCAAGGAGAACTGGGGCAGGACAAGGACTGGGACAGAACAGTTTGGTGCGGCCACGCTCACTAAGAAGGGGGTGTTGACACCCATATGCACCTCTCAGGGGTGAAAGGTGCAGGCAGAACCCTCCACTGGGGTGAATTCCAGAGAAGGTCCTGGAGTGTCCAGGTATGGTCCAGGCCCTGAGGCCAGTAGGAACTAATGACCTTGTCTTTAAAGAATCATTGGGGGCAGGAACCAGGACTTACACTGGGTTTCCCCTGAAATCCCTTCTGTCTGGCAAGTGGAGAGGAGAGA
>PVHY01033414.1:0-11158 GCA_004024945.1 Uropsilus gracilis
AGAGGTCCCCTGGCCAGCTTAAGCCATCAGCCTGCTTTTGCTTCTGTCACCCTGCAGCAGGGTCCCCCCAAGAGAAGGTAACAGGCAGAAAAGAGAGGTTTTCAGGGAATCAGGGACGGAAGGAATGGTGGTTCCAGGGAATGGGGGCTGGTGTCCTTGGGCACCAAGGGGCTGGGGACACACCATCGGCTCCACTTAGACGCTGCAGTCAATGAAAACAGTTTATCCAGCTACCCTCAGATTCAGACATGGGCTTGAGAGTCAGCTGCACAGGGACACACATGACATGTGCTTACAGACACATGTGTGTGTATGTCCAGACACACATGTATGTGCATGCCCAAATACTGCTCACACACATGAACACAAAAGAGGTGTACAGGCTGATCCCAGTGCTGGGGGCAGGGTGGAGAGGTCCATTGACTCCAAAATAAATCTGTCTTCTCCCCTGATGCTGGGAGAGATGGGGCAAAAGCACAGGACACTCCTGGGGAGCCCTGATTCCTGCTGAGGCCCCCTCATATCTTCCCTGGTACCTACTTTACAGTCAGACATCCCCTATCCACAGTCTACACCTTTGGTTTGGGCTAAGTAGCCCTGGTTTCTGGACTCAGAGAGTTTATCATTTATATTAGGGCTGAAAGGACCACTCAGAGTCAAGTAGCTAAATTCCTCAGGAGGAATAGTCCAGAGAGAGGGGTGAGACCACCCCAAGACCCACGGTGAGTTAGGGACTAGAAGCCAGGCCTCCCTCATCCCAGCCCACACAGAGCTGTGACCAGCTTTCTGGAGGGGTCCCAGAAGTATGTCAGGACACACTCCCCAAGTTCAGGCTGGGGGTAGGGCAATGAACCCAGTTGGGTGCGGCCAATATGCAAGGGATCCCAGGAACTTCATCTCTCCAGACAGTCTGCTCACCTTCCAGAAGCCAAGTAGGGCAGGAGGGTGGCACCTGAGGCCTGCAACTTTAGGTCTCTTGCCCGAACAACCACCAGGCCCCTTCTCCTAAGACTAAGCCAGAGATCCCACAGAGTCCAACCGGGGCTGCCACTGCCCAGGGCCCCACCCCAGGCCACAGAAGAAGGGCAGTGGGAGGGACACTGCAAAGGAACCCCCATGCCCAGTCCCTCGGCATACCTTCCGGCTGCTGTGCACGGCCGACTCAGGCGGGTACACGAGGAAGTGGCGCAGGGTGAAGCCGAAACCATCCTTCTGACTCTTGTGCAGCAACAGCGTGCGTGGCCCCGGCCAGGGGAGGGGGCGCCCGGGGGAGCACCCATCTCTCGGGCCAAGGGGCAGCTGTGGGAGCACAGGGAGACAGTGCTAAGTGGTCATATGGTCCCCTCCCAACTGCACACACTGCCCCCTACAGCCCAGAGGCCCTGCAGGAGACTGGACAGGGTCCAGGGCCCTGGCTCCTCGCCCCTTCCTTCCTCTCCCACCCTCAGCAGCCCAGGAGCTTCTTCCTTTCCCCTCAACCATCTCCCCTCGTGAACCTTTGCCTCAGGGAAATAACTCCTGAGCCTAGTGTTCATCCAGTTCAGTTCAGCAAGCATTCACTGAGCACCTACTATGTGCCAAGCACTGGATACACAGCCTTGTGGCCTGGGAAGTACCTACTGTTATCTGAGCTCACTCTCAGGTTGTGCCTGCAGCACAACCTCATATGCACACAGATATTCACACTTATGCAGACTCATGGGATAAACATACCACCCACACACAAACAAGCACACACACAAGCAAAAGTGCACACAGGTGAGTATACACCTATGTAGATACACAGATGTGCACGCACAGATGCACCTAATCAGAGTCACACACACCTACACGCAGGCTGGCACACGCATCCTTCAGGAGCAGCTGCAGGGACAGGTGGGGAGCCAAGAACCACAAGGGACCAGACTGGACATCAGACAACGAAAGCGACTTCCTGAGGCCGAGAGCCCAGCCCAGGGGCTGGTTCTGGTTCACCGGAACTGAGCAGGAAACTGGCCGGGCGGGGAAGACACTCCACAGCCCTCTGACCAACCGGCTGGAATATCTGGGATTCCCCAAGATGACATGGCAAAGGGTGTCTGAAGACAAGAGTTGAGGGACAAAGGTTTGCTTCTGGCATAAAAGGGAGAAAAGAATGGACAAGCGGGAGGGTGGGTAGTGGGGTGTGCAGGGAGGCAGGCAACTGAAAAGTCTTCAACCTAGCTAGAGCTCTTCAACCCCCAGTTTGGGGCAGTCTCTTCTATCGGGTACCCCTAATTGTAGGCACACAGGGGACAGCAAGCCCCTCCAGCCCCACCTCAGCAATCCTCATGCCCTCCCACCTTCTCCTTCAGGATCTTCCAGCTGCAGAGAGAAAGAGGTTGGGTGCAGAGATAAGGTCACCGGTCCAGGAGTGAGGGGGCTCCTGCTTCTCCTTCCTCACCAGCTAATAGCGGGAGAAAGCACAGACTTGCCACTCATATGTTGATACTAAGAAGCTGGCTTGCGTACCATCCCCCCCCCATGTTCACACATGAGGGGGGGGGGGAGAGCCCAGCAGCCCCTGCCCCAGGCTAGGGGTTTCTGCAGGGGAGCCTGGGCTCTAGCGGAACAGGCTTGGTGAAGGGGGAATCCCTCCGAATCTCTGAAGATTATTTTTTTCATGTGACAGAGGCAACAGAGTTGCTTCACACAGTCCCGAAAGACACAGCCTGGTAGGCAGGAGGTATGAGGAGACTGAATAAAGCTCCGGGCAAGGAAGACCATGCTAATTAATCAGAGACATCTGGGAAACTACCCAGAGGCAATCATGACCCCCTGTTCCCAGAGGATCCAAGCAAAAGTTGATCACTCCCAACTGGGACTCCGCTGGGACTCCAGCATCAGATGGGAGGTCCAGTGAGGACCCTCACTCACTTCTGTGAAGGTCTGAGGGGCCCAGAAGAGAAGATTCTCTGGGAATTCTGCTGCGGATTGAAGTCCCCTGACCTGACTCGGAACTAAGTCTGGGAGAGAGAAGAGGCCCTCAAGGGACCCTTCACTAGACCCTCCTTCCTGAAGCCCCTGCCCCTCCCCAGTGTGGACAGCTTTCCCTGCACACTCTCCACCCCAGCTCAGAGCTGAGGCTGTTTGCAGGGCCCATTGTTTTGCTGATGTCCTGGATTAAGGTTTAAGCCACCAGCTGCCCCGGTGAAGTAGCTGGGACAGGTTCCTGCACGCCCCCCTCCCCACCCCTCCCCCAGCACACATCCTGCCTGGAGCGGCAAGCTGCCTGGGGTGCCACTCCCTGGGGGGGGGGGGTCTGCCTGTAATCCAAGGCGATGGGCATGTCTTCCTTCAGGCCCCATCCTCACCCAGGCACCACTGGCGCCCCCTCCCTTATCTTGGCCTCTCCCTTTCTGTTTTCCTTCCTTCCAAAGTCCCTTCCCCCATCCCTTTCAACAAGACTCCAGAGAATGTCCCCTGGCAATCCCCCTCACCACAGCTGCCACACCCAGCCTAAAGAGACCTCCAAGTCCCCCCACCCCCACCCCCTCACCCCAGTCAAGGGCCAGATCTGGCATCTCCCCTTCTCCCCTGTGGGAATGTGGGAAGTTCTTCCTTAGTTAACTTCAGCCCTTCATGCTAGTATACAGGCATGTTTTCGCTCCCCCCAGCACCCCCAATATGGGACAACACCTGGTCTTATTCTCATCTTGGGGTGGTGATAGGTGCAGAGACACAGAAGAACCAGCAATGAGAATGAAAACAGGTGATTAGATTAGGCAGGGGCCGGCTCAGCACACACCCAACCCTGCCCCTCTGAGGCAGGCACAGAGACAAGGGGATAGAGGGGGAGCGGCTCAGAGGATACCAGGCATGAGTGATTAAACCTCTTCTGTTTCCAAACACTCACACCCTCGTGTCAGGAAAGAGACAGAAATACCCAGCGATAGAGGGAGATGGCCCCAGGGCCACAAACCAAACAGAAGTGGACATGTAATGGGTTGGCATCACCAGGAACCCAGGAGTCTTGCCCCTCCTCTCCTCAGGAGCATAAAGAGGTCATTGCAGGGAGCACAGCGTTCACACTGGGCATGGTGCCCACTGTGACTCACACCCTCCCAGCCGGGTCGATCCCGGACATCAAGAAACACTGTCCCCAACCCCCTCTCCCATCCCCAGTCTTCACCCTGAGATCACTCCCTGCTGGGGGCCATTCTGCCACCATTGCCTTTTCTGCCCACTAGAAAACCCCTGTGAGCCCTGTCCCCAGGCCTCCTACCAGGTGGGGTACAGGGCTGCTCCCTATAGTGGCCCCTTTCCCCCTGCCTCTGATTCAGGGTCTCACCAGCCCAAACTCTCCAGGCCACCAAAGCCCCAGCATCTCTTCAAACCAGCCAGTTCCCTTACTACCCTTGCCCTGCCTGTGAACCAAGAGACTGAAGCCCACTGGAAACTACCAACCAGACTGGGGGGTTCCAGTACCTCTGCAAAGGCTCCCAGGCACAATCCTGCCACCCTCTCCCACCTCTCGCAGCGACTCACTCACTCTGCACTCCCGGGCACCAATTCCGAAATGCAGGGTGCACGGAGCGCAAAGATATCAGGCAGCTGGTAGCCTCCCCCAACCCCAGTCCCAGCCCCAGCAACAGCCCCAGCCCCAGGAGGCCTGTTCCGACCCGTACCGGTTCCTCGGCCCGCCAGCCCCAGGCGCTCACCCTGGCCCGGCGCGGCCCGGGTGCGCGGAGGTCCCTGTGGCCAAGGTAGGGCAGCCAGAGGCAGCGCGGCTCCGGGGCACTGCAGTCCACGCCGACGGCGCGCTCCCAGCGCCAGCCCCGGGGCCCCGCGCGCTCCACTCGCCACACGGCGCTGCCCACCAGCGCCGCAGCGGCCGGTGGAGGTGCCCGGGCCCGGCCCTGGCCCCGGCTCCAGAGCGCAGGGGGCCCGGCTTCCGGAGCGGGGCGCCCTGCACGGGGGACCGCGGCCGCTCCTCGGCGCCCGGCGGGCGACGTCCTGGGTCCACTAGGCGGCAGGCGGGCCCCGGAGGCCCCTGCCCGCCCCCCGGAGCCGTGGGCCAGGGGCCCAGGGGCCCCGAAGGGACAGACGATCCGCGCGGACGATGACGGCAGGACGGCTGAAGTGTTTCCGCGCCTTCAGCGCCTCCTGATTAGGGCGCCCGAGCCCGGACACGCCAGAGTCTTGCAGGGCAGACACCTCCCCCTCCGGGGCGGCCCCTGACCGAGGCCGCCGGATCCTACACACACACACACACACACACACACACACACACACACACACGCACGAGAGGTACCACACTGTGTCCTGGCACAGTCACACACACTGCACACCCTGTACTGGCGCGCGCGCGCACACACATACACACACACACACACACCCTCCCTCCCACTTCCACAAAAACTCACTGTACCCTGCCCACACAGTGTACTCCAGCACACGTGCATCCAGAATCATGTGCCCCAGATAAAACACACATTCACACTGTGCACACATGTCCGTCACACAGTTGCACACACACCCTGCCCACCCCGTACTACCTTCACACCCAGACACGCTAAGGCCCTCCCCCCTACATACACCCACCTCCGTCCACACATCCCACAGAAGCACATTTGCGAGCAATTCTACTACGCCTCTAGAGCACACCAGAACCCTCCACATGCCTACACAGCTAGCCCACCCACACCCCAGAGACACCCACAAACCTCACAAAGCAGATAACTGACACCACTGAGAACATGAGCTTCACATGCTAATGTCATGCCCCTCAGGACACACACACGCTACCTGGCTCACACACTGCCTGGTGCAGGGAGCAGCACCCCCTCTCAGAACACTCCATTCCTGGGCCATACTATAGCCAAGGCAGCAGCTGGAGTCCCAGCTACCGCCTGTGGGCAAGTATGGCCACCCGCTCCCCTGCACCCCCACTGTGCGTGCTACCACAGGGGCACCACCAAGCTGACCATGGGCTCCAAGCTGGCCCCCACCCCTCCAGTCCCAGTATGTGAGTCAGACAGGAAGTCCATGTTGATGGCAGACCCTGCCCCCCTCGCCTTCCTGGTTCTCTCTTCCCAGGCCCCTTCCCGGGTGGGGCCAGCAGAGGCCATGGCTACTAGGTGTGGAGTGATTATCACCATTTTGAGCCCACCTGACCGACTGCTCCCAAGCAGTGTACTTCTCATCACGATCTCTCAGTGTAGCCCAGGCCACTGCTCAGACCCAATTTTCAGGGGAGGAAACTGAGGCCTAGGAGCGTCCAGCTTGTATGGCAGCACTGGGGCTACAAGCCCAGAACCCCTTACTCTAAATTGAAGCCAGCAGCCCCAGAGGGGAAGCTGAGGTGGTGGGTACAGCTCCATTCCATCCTGCTACCAAGTCTAGGATTCCTGGGAGAAAGAGGTTTGTGTCGGGCACTAGCAGAGTGACCACCAGAAGGGAGAAGGGAGCAGAAAAGTCACTGCCAGGTCCTCCCCCGTCCCGCACCTGCTGTCCCCAGCAAGGACAGCCCCAATGATGAATCACCTGGGAAGCTGGGGGGGCGGGGGAGAAAGGGGCACAGAGAAGAAAAGGGGGTCTGAGAACAGGGGGAGGAGAAACAGAAGATGAGAGGGGGTCTGCGGAGTGAGGGAGGGAGAAGGAAAGAGGAGGAAGGGTGAGGGTGAGGCAAGTGGGGCCTGGGAGTGGTTTTGTTCTCCAGTTTCCTGTTTGCCGCTGGCTGGGCCCCCAGTGCAGGAGCTGGACCCCCACCCCCACCCTGGCGGAAGCCAGACGGGAAAGCGAGGCTGCCACCAGCGCTGAGTCAGGAGGGCTTAAGGGCAGAGCTGGAAAAGACCATAGCCAGGGGAGCAGGAAGCAAGGCATCTCCATCAGCAACACCCTCCCCATCATTAGGAAGCCAGGCACTCTGGGTAAGGGCCCTCCTGCCCTGACTTTCTCTGCACCACTCTGTCACCCAAAGGCCAAGCATTCGTAGACCCGCTGGAGGCACCTCCAAGTTGTCCTCAGTCATGTGGGCTCAGGAGGGTCATGTCCACGGGGGTGTCCTGGTTCAGAGTCTGGCTTGCTCTCCCAGCCAGCAGCCAGCAAGTCCTCCCAGCTGCTGAACTTCCTTTCCTCTTACAGCAAGTCCAGTCCTGGTTCTGGGGAAATGGAGTCACTAGCCCCTATCATGCCCCAGGGAACTTCTCATGCCAATAGGGGCTGTTGATCAAGAAGGTACCTTCCAGCCGGGCACGGTGGCTCGTACCTGTAAGCTTCAGCCTATGAAGCGGCTGGGGCTAGGGATCGCGGTTCGAGTCCCACCTGGGGCCTATAGCGAGACCTAGTTCCAAAAAAATAGCTGGGCGTGGTGGCGCGCGCCTGTCATCCCAGCTACCTGGGAAGCTGAGGCTGGGGATTGCTTGAGTCTGTGGTACCCCGGGCAACGAGAGCCTGCGGTTCCACGGGCAAAAATAGCGAGACCTAGTCTCAAAAAAAAAAAGGAAGGTACCATCCTCTAAACTGCTGAGGGGTCTGGGAGCTGCAGGGAGGAGAGAGAAGAAGAAGCAGCTTGGGGTTTCTGTGTCCAGGGCTGCAGAGATCTGGGAAATGACAAGCCATCTACAATGTCCATTTCCTGCCCTCTAACCTGGCAGGGGCAGGAAAGGGGCCTAGCAAAGTAGTAGTAGTAACGAATCTGTCCTGCTGCCCTCTTCCTCCCCAGCTGCTCTTCAAGACATCAGGAGGGGGTGCACACAGTAGGACTGTGAAGGCTGTACAGTTTGAATAAAGGATCCTCCAGCCTGGGGAGCCTCTCATCCCCTCCCCCATTTCCTCTGGGAAAGGAATGTGGGGTGGGCCCAGAGGGCTGTGGGGGAGGGGGCCAAGGGCTGGGAAATACCAGGCGTAGCTGAGATTCTATTCCAAGCCTTCCTGCCTAGTGTGAGTCCTCCTCCCCTACACCCTCCCCAGCTTCCTCCCCCCAAATCAGGAATTACCCCACCAAGCAGTCTCTCCCATCATTCTCTAGTTTGACCAGCTTGCAAAATCCATTCAACCTGATCTTCCTGAGGGTCTCTGGGGCTGGGAACTGTACCCCAAAAGGGAGAATGCCAGTCTTCCTCTCTCCAAATAAGATTATTATCCTTTACCCTTTGAAAACACTTTCACTTATTCTCATTTAACCCTTACCCTACAGGTTTGTTTGTTTGTTTGTTTGTTTGTTTTACCATAGGAATATTTTACACCCATTTTTCAGATGTAGAAACTGAGACTTAAAGAGGACAAGTGATTGATTAAGGTATCACTTTTACTAAGCTGAGACCAGATCACAGGGTTCTAACCCACAGCTCCGATCTCTTCCCATTGCCCTCTAGTTTATCCGTTCAATAAGCATGTGCCTGCTGTGGGCCACAGTGCCTGCTGTGGGCCAGAGCTGTGCCAGGGGCTGGGACACCGCAGAGGACAAGTCAAGTGCAGACCTTGATCTCAGGGTGCTTATAGTTCTACTGACATCCCAGCTCCTGAAGCTTTTGGGGGTTCCCATGCTTAGATCCAAGTCAGCTACCTTCACCCCTCCTAAGGGAGACCCACCACATACCAAGGGAGCCCCTGTATCAGGGTTCAGGGCTTCTTCTTTCCAGGCAGGGAGAGTTTGTTAATGGGTAAGGCCAGAGGCCCCCAGTTTAGCCCTGGAGCAAGAGAGCTGCCTGGACTAGAGGGACAGGAGATGATAGGGACAGGAGATGATAGGGTCCAAATTGCAAGCAGGAACTGAGGAAGAGAAGAGCATCCTGGGGCCCCAGAGTCAGGGGATATGAGAAGGAGGGACACTGATACCACTGAAGGGCGTGTGGTCCAGGAAGTGACAGAAGGGGCTCAGGGTCATTAGCCTGCTTTTCCTTCCTCTCCTGTGAAGGCCTCCTGCCAGAGTGTAGGCCCCACAGCATGGAATGACAAACAATGCCCCTACCCCAAGAGAATCCTTTGGCATTTAGCTCTGTCTAATCCCATACATGCATCACACACCACTGAATGCAGACCCACAGCCACCCACAACCCCACACACAGATGCAGAGCCAGCCCCGTCTATCCCAGGCATGCAGGCAATGCGATACCCAAGGCATGCCCACCCCTCCCACGCTGGGGCCTCTGACCCCTGCCCCAGTCCTCGCTCAAGGGCCACCGCCCCCTCAGCCCTCCTCCACCCTTTTGCCCCATACGGATGCCTGGTTCCCAGCACCACATATGTGCAGTCCTGACAAGCCCCAACAGGCCAAGCTGATGAGCCGGCCAGGCAAGCCTGTGTCTCCCCAACACAATGAGCAGATAACCCCAATCACTGGGAACCTGGAGACTCTGCACTTGGTCTGACTGGCAAGCAGGGATGGTCCTGAGGGTCTCTGGACCCTTAGCCCATGCTCTCCTCCAGGGTCAATCATGCCTGGAGTTGGGGTGCTTGTGATACCCCCAAACTGGGTCAGAGCCAAGGAAGGCTGTGGAGGGACAGAGATCACTCTAGGCAGCACAGGATCCTCTAGTTCTCCCAGAGGCAGTGCTTTCCACGGGTGCTCTGGAATTCAAGACTTGTGGATCTGAGTCCCATCTCTACCACTTTCTGGCTGTGAAACCTCAGGCCACTTATTAAACCTCTCCAAGCCTTTGTTCTTCACCAACAAAATGGGCATGACACCGACTTCTACCTCATAGGTTGTCGAGAGAATTAAGAAAGTCCTTAGCACAGGGCCTAAGCACATAGTTGGGGTCCAATAAATGCGGGCTGTTTTGATTATCTTCCATGTCATCACATTTTCACACAGTCTGACACAGTCATATCCAGACATGCAGACACTCTGTGGAAGGCATAGTGACACATCCAGACACTTCAGGAAGTCTGCAGACCCAGGAGAACCCATCCAGGTGAGCATCACGCACCTCCCACCACCAGCCCCTGCGGACTCCTACGTACCCTGATTCCTCCCAGGCAGGGCGGAACCGCCTGCCTCTTCCACAGCAGACCACTGGAGCCTTGCCTTGTAGGTCCTTTGGGAGTGAGGGAAGGGTGGACAACTTGAGCCCCCATGAGGGAACCTGCTACCAATAAGCCAGAAACATGGCAAAAGTGCCAGGTTAGCAGGGCCTCCTCCGCCAGCAGGAGAGCCAATTCCCTCCTCAGGGACACCAGAGGGAGGGAAGAAAGAGAATCTTTCCTCGTGGTGGGAAATGAGCACTTACAGTAAAGGGTGCGTCTGGAGCGAGCCACAAAGTAAACACCAGGGCCACTGCCCGGGCAACCTCGGGCCAGTGTGAGATAGGGCCCACCACAAGTCATCCTCACCCGTTCATTCCACTCAATACATGCTCTCCAGGTATCCGTTCTGGTCTCTGGGCCTGTCTGGGAGCTTCCAAAAGGGAAAAGGCTATGTTTCCTCCATCAGCCTGGGAGCTCCCATGAGCTTGGTTTGGTTTGGTTTGCCCCATCAATCTAGGTCTTACAGAGGTCCCGTGCCTTTCCCCACAGACTGGTGACTGCCCTAGAGCATGGCCCGAGAACCCCGTTAGGCTGGGAATTTCCTAAGGACAACAGCTATTGACTTTCTGGAAAAGAATCTGGGCTTCTAGAGTGTTTTTATATAATAAGTTCTTTAAAAGTATTGTTGATGGCAAGGGTATGGAGAAACTAAGCACTTGTACATTACAGGTAGGAATGCAAGCTGGGCCATGGCTATGGAAAACAACATGATAGCTTCTAAAAAAAAAAATAAATAAATATAGAATTACTATGTGATCCAGCAATTCCACTTATAAGATTAAGAACTGGAAGCAAGGCCGGGCACGGTGGCTCGTGCCTGTAAGCTTCAGCCTATGAAGCGGCCAGGGCTAGGGTTGCGGTTCGAGTCCTGCCTGGGGCCCGTAGAGAGACCTAGTTCCAAAAAAATAGCTGGGTGTGGTGGCGCAAGCCTGTAATCTCAGCTACCTGGGAAGCTGAGTCTGGGGATTGCTTGAGTCCGTGGTACCCCGGGCAACGAGAGCCTGCGATTCCACGGGCAAAAATAGCGAGACCTAGTCTCAAAAAAAAAAAATATTTGCACACCTTTGTTCACAGCAGCACTAGTCTACGGCCATACCACCCTGAACGCGCCCGATCTCGTCTGTTCACAGCAGCACTAGTCATTACAGTCAAAAGGTGAAAACTGCC
>PVHY01033415.1:0-11145 GCA_004024945.1 Uropsilus gracilis
CCATGTGCTCAGGGCTGTTGTCTTGGTACCTCGAGGCTCCTGCTAGCCAGACAGGTGCTCAGATGGGGGTGGGGGGGTGGGGGAAGGGGTGGGGGGGGTCACGGGACGAAGGTCCTGTATGAGGACCACGCTGGGTGGGACGCAGCGTCCATGGCAATGAGGAGTGCATGGCCAGAGGAGCGAGGGCAGCTGACACCCCTCACTTGTGAAGATTGACAGACGGCCAGGCAAGTGTGGACTGGAGAGGATGGACTTAGAAGAACCAGCACCCCAGAGCCTGCCAGGCAACAGCCTCTGGTCACTCCACCCCAGCTTGTGCTGGGCGATAGCCACCCCCGAACACACCCCACGTGTGCACAGCCCCGGCGCCTGCCCACCTGCTCTCACCTTTGTCCTCCTGATTCTCAGTCCACACGAGGCTGCCCTTGGGTGGGTGCTGCCCTCTGCCATGTCCCCCCAGAGGGAACCATTTAAAAATTATCATGTATTATCATATACATCACTGTGTAGCAGGGGCTCTCCCACCACCATATCCCCCAGAACTGTCACCACGAGTCCCTGTGAACACCCCCACCCCGATTTTGATTTTGCCCTCCCCCCCATCCCTGCCCCTCCCTTCCCCTTTCTGCTTTAGTTCTGGTTCTGGCTTTGCTCACTTTCACTTTTCTTGTCCTTTTGTCTGATGTCTCTCGATCCCCACATAATCAAGACTGTCCAGTGTGTGACTTTTCTTTTCTGGCACATTCTGGTCAGCATGATCCCTTCCCGCTCCATCCATGCTGCAAATGACATGCATCCACCTCTTACCAGTAAGAGTGGCCCGTGTACAGCCACAGCAACAGCAACAACAACAGCAACAACAAGAACAACAGCAACAACAGCAACAGCAATAACAACAACAGTGACAGTGACAGTGACAACAGCAACAACAGCAGCAGCAGCAACAGCAACAACAACAGCAGCAACAACAACAGCAACAGCAACAACAGCAACAGCAATAACAACAGCAGTAACAGCAACAGCGACAGCGACGACAGCAACAACAACAGCAACAGCAACAACAGCAACAGCAACAGCAGCAGCAACAGCAACAACAACAGCAGCAACAACAGCAACACAGGCAATCACAAGTGCTGGCAAGGATGTGGTGAGGAAAGGACGCTCGACCACGGCTGCTCGGAGTGCCAACTGGGCCAGCCACTGTAGATAGCTGTGGGGAGGACCCCCAAACGACTGAAAATGGGCTACCACATGGACCAGCGTTTCCGCTTCCGGGCACCTACCCAAAGACACCAAAGCACTCATTTCAAAGGACACCCACGCCCTTGTGCTCTGAGGGAATCTTAGTGTCCACCCCTCAGGGTTCTCACTGCTCTAACCAGCGGGGGTTCTGGGTGTTCTTGCCCCGCCCCCCGGACCACTGTTGTCCTGAGAGGAGACCAGAGACCCCTTCAGTTTCATCACCAGCACAGCCAGCCGCCTCATGCGGACCATCGCTGGACACCAGAGCGGGAAGCCGCTACCTTTCCTGCCGGCCTTCTTGGCTCTCGCTGGCCGTGTTTGCTCCCAGGACCAGGCTGTAGTCACTGCGCTCTGCGTCTGTTTGCTGTCAGGAATCAGCTGCCACTTAAAATGCTTCCCCTCGGTGGAAGATTCTAGAAAGAAATCTGCAAAATGAAATCCCTGCAAACTGTTGGGAAGAGGCTGACCCAACTGACTCCATTTTGTCTACACCCTCCATGTTGAGACCAGGTCCTCTCCCTGACCTCGGGGGACAGTCCTCGCCATGGTTGGCTGCCCCACAGCCTGTGTCTGCCTCCCCGGATCACTGGTTGTTCCTGACAACCATCTTGTGCTTCTGATGGAGGATGGACGCCAGCACTGTCCTCCTGATAGATGACGGATGTCAGCTTTGTCCACCTGATGGATGATGGATGTTGGCAGTGTTGGAGACCCACAGTTATGGGAACGTGTCCCCCCATTATGGGAAAGTGGGAACATGTCCTGCAGTTAAGGGAATGTGTCCCACACCTGCTTGCTTGCTTCACAATAGGGGCCGGTGGTTTTGCCCTATAAAAGACTGTCACAGTGACTGCTCGGGGTCTCTCTGGCTGAGCTGGCTTGGGGACCCTGGTGCCCCCGTAATAAGCCTGCAGCCTTGAACTTCAGAGTCCTTGTGTCTTGTTGAGCGGAGCACGAGTCACAACACAAACTAATAACCCGCAGAGGTAGGTGCAGACACATCGCCTCTTTAGCATCCAGAAGAAACTAGTTTTGATAACTTTAATTGGGTCCCTAAAGCGAAATTATTCTCGGAATAATCAGGCATATTTCTTAAGACATGGCAGAATCTGGCCTTAGGAAATTCCTTTAATTCTAATACATCAGCGTTGCCGGTTGTTGACATAAGGGCTGCTCTGCACACAGGGTCATTCACTTAAGAGGGATCTGCGCGCTGGGAATGAACTGCGCACCCCGCAGACTTGACATCCAGACTCAACACAGAGAGTCTCTGGGGACATTTTTATTTCTTTCCATGTTTGTGTGGCTTCACTGGTTCCCTCCCCTGGTGCCTGGATGATCTTAAGGCCCTGGGGTGGTGGGGGTGGCTTTGAAAGTGAGAAGACTGGGCCGGGCACTGTGGTGCACGCCTTTAATCCCAGCCTAGGACAGAACGCTGGGAATTGTTTGAGTCCACAGGTTCAAGACCTGCCCAGGGCAACATAGCGAGACCTAGTCCCAAAAACCAGATGGGTGTGGTGGCATGTGCCTGTAATCCCAGCTACCTGGGAGACTGAAACTGGGGGTTGCTTGAATCTGTGGTAACCCGGGCAACATAGCAAGACCTGATCTCAGAAAGAAAAGGAAGTGAGGAGATAGAAGAAGCTTCACCTCCCGGCTCCCTGGGAGTGTCCAGGGGGGTGGAGCTTCCTGGGCTACAGAGATGGACGTGCAGCCTGGTCAGGTCCGCCTGAGCCCCGGGCATCCTTGGGGACCCTGTGATGGGCGCAGAGCCCGAGCGCAGGCTCACCTTGTGGTCAGGAGCCAGCTGACCTGGCCCACCCTGGTTGAAAGGGTTTCCAGGTCCAGGGGGAGCATGGACATGCGGATCTCGCCGACTGGCCCCCACTGACTGGCCCTGGCTGACCGTGGTGCCTCAGGCTGTTGCAAGCACGGGGCTGGGTGTGCTGGAGGCACAGGGGCCAGCAGGAGCACCGGGGGGGGGGGCGGTGCGGTGGGGCAAGAACAGATTCAAGGGGGCCAGGGTGAGGGCGGCCGCGGGCAGGTGAGGCTGATGGCCGCGAGCAAGTCCTTGCCCGCCTCGTCCCCCTGGCCGGTGCCCGTGACCAGACATCTGTGTTCCCAAGGGCTGGGCCACCTTGGGCTGGGCAGCCTCGAGCCTCGCAGTGCTTTGAACACAGAGGGGTGGCATGCGTTGCGGGCGCAGCAAACGCCCCGCTGAGGACGTGTCTGCGCCCCAGAGCAACAGCCTGGTGGCGGGTGTCGCCGGTGCCGCCGGGGTCCCGGTGCCGGAACAGAGGCCACAGGAAGCCCTGCAGGGGTCACTGCCCTTCTTCTCCTCGCAGAGCCCACAGTGAGGCCTGGGGCGGCCCCGGGCTGCTGAGGTTGCGGTACTGGACAGAGCTGCAAGCCAGACCCAGCCCAGGACCGAGGGGCACCTGGCCCTGGGGAGGCCAGGCCTGTGTCATCCTGTCGTTCCCCCACCACCACCACCCAGCATGCGCTTGCACAGTCCTCTGCCATCAGGGAGGCAGGAGGGGGCACTTGGGGAGCATGGGGGGGGTGGGGGCGGTGAGTAGGGGGGGCTCTGGGTCCAGCGCCTGTTCCCACTCCTTCCTGGCTCAGGAACGAGACATCTCTAGCTTTGAAGGCCGAAGGCCGGGGTCAGCAGAGCAGGGCTGGCTCGTGTCTTCGCGGCCTCGGAAGGGCCCCAGCTGCTGCCCGGCTCCTGCGTATCAAGGACGTTGGTGGCTCCAGGCTGCGCTGAAGTGCGTCTGGAGGTACAAAGTCGCCACGGACATGTGTTGACCCCTCGGGTCACCGGGGAGGGTGCGTGGCCTTGGTCTTGGATCGATATGTGTGTGCGTACGTGTGTGCATATGTGCGCACACATGTGCGCAAATGCATGTGATTGCGTGCATGTGCCCACATGCATGTGGTATGTGTGCAAACACTTGTGTGTGCATGTGGGTGTGTGCACATATGTGTGCATCCCAGAGCAGGCGTGTGCCCTTGGCGTTTTCTTTTTCCTCCCACATGACGCACACGTGCACACGCACGCGCCGTGGGTCAGTCCTCCTGCCTGAGGCGCCGCGTGGTCACTGACCAAACTGTCCTGGCGACTCCCATCCATGCGTGGCCCTGGACTTTGAAGCAGCGGGGCAGCCCCGTGTCTCTGTGGCCTGCAGCGCGCCTGGGCACTCAGCAGCCAGCGAAGTCCAGCGGGTGTTACTGGGCATGAAATGGGAGCTTAGGCTGGTGAGGGTCCGGGGTCCAGGGGCCTGGCATCTGGCTCTCTGGCGGCCTTACTTGCTCTTCCCCCGGCATTGGGGGGTGGCCACTGCTGGGGGCTTCGTGTCTCTGCCTGGCCGGCCGGCTGGGGTAGAGCAGAAGGGACAATGACCAGGACCTCAGTGGTGCCGGGAGGTGGACAACGCGGAGAGGTGGTGTCTGGCCCTGAGGTCTCCACGGGGCTGCGGGGGCCCCGGGATGCAGCCAGAGCCTGCTGGCTGGAGCTCGGCACTCTGCCCCGGGGAGGCACGTGGTTCGGAACACGCCCTGGGAAGCTGTCACACCCTCACCCCTTCCCGCAGCCCAGCCTTCTCCCAGTGCTGGGGTTCTCCCTCCTCAGGAACCCCTGCCCCTGGACCCCTTCCCGGCTCACTCCGGGCCAGTTGCCCTCTGCCCTGACCGCTCCACCGTGCCCACTCGGGCCCCCCTGCTCTGCAGCCAGGGCATCTTGTCACAGGGAGGGAAAGCGGGTCCTTGTCCCCAGCCTTCCCAGCTCCCCTCACAGCTTGGAGGCCATCAGCTCCCGCTAAGAGCCCAGAGCAGCAGCGCCAGAGATGACTCCGTCATGGGGTGCCCCGTCCCCCGTGGCCTTCCTCCCGTGCGTGCGCCCTCTCAGAGCCCGCAGGGGCAGCTTTCTGCTCTCTCAGGCTTCCGGGGGGGGGGCGTCGTCTGGGCACCTGCATCAAGCTGTGCCTGAAGCGTGACCCACGCCCGGCTCCAGGCCAGTTCACACTCGGCTCCGCGTGTTCGATTGCGCGATACTTTACTTATGCCACGACGACCGAGGTATTCGGAAAAGGTCCCAACCTTTCCATAGCCGGCCCAACTCACGCAGCCACCCCCAGATGCCTGTGCGTGACAGCCTTTGCTCCTGCGGCACAGACTGCATCATCTGCTGACTTCTGCTCCATCTGCTAGGGATGGGGCATTGAAGCTCTGGCAGAACGTGCCCTTCGGACCCTGGCCTGGGCTCTTTAAAGAGGCGTTTGTGCCATGATGAAGCTGCTGGGGGATTGTCTGTAGGGGTAGGATTTTCCACCGTTAGCCTCCATGCCCAGCGTCTGTCCTCCCGGCGATTGTGCCCCAGCCTGGCCCAGTGGGTGTCCATATGCGTGAGTGGGTTCCACTGGGCCTGGGAGGAGGGGAGAAAGGGTGGCATGACCCGGCCATGGGGGTGTACCAGGCTGAGGAGGCAACGTCAGAGAAAGGTTGAGAAAACTCGTGGTGGGTGGGGGCAGCTCACCTGCCTCCCAGCCCTCCTGCCTGGCTGCCTGGTTCCTGGGCCTGGGTGCCTTGGTTCCCTGCTGGTGTCATGGCTGTGAACCCCACCCAGGGTGTCCGCATTCCCCCTTAGCTCAGAGCTGGTGGCGAGCCTGCCCAGGCAGGGGCGATCACAGAGCATAGTCCTGGGTTGGTGGCCTCTCGGCAGAGAGGAGCCAAAAGCATAGACGCACACAGACAGTGTCGCAGACAGTGCCTGCTGTGTCCAGGCCAAGGCGGAGGCATCCAGGGGACCCCCAGCCCCGCAGGGTCATTGATCTCAGCCTTCCCGCCCCCGGAACCTCCAGAAAGTGAATTTCTGTTCTTTGAAACATCCAGTCAGAGGTGCCTGGTGACGAGAACCCCAGCAATAAGCACATAGGCCAGCAGCTCTGGCTCGGATGACCCAGAGCCTGGCCCCTGCTGGCTGGAGCCGGTGTGACTGCCAGCCCCGGCTGGGTGCAGAGGGGCAGCGTGGCTGGGAGCTGCACACTCAGGCTTGGAGCAAACCCTCGCCCTCCTGGTGACATGGAGGAGTCACCTCATCCCCCTGATCCTCAGTTTTCATCTCTGTAAAATGGGGGGCTAGCAGCTCTCACTTCGTGGGCGACCCAAGTCAGCCATGGTGGTGCCCGCGCTCTGCACACTCGCTGGCATTGAGTCAGTCACTGCGCTGATTCAACGCCCCCTTGTGGGTGGAGGTTACTCCAGGACACGCCCCGAGTTGGAGGAGCTGTCAAGTGTTCCTTGTCTAACTGGCAGTTTTTTCCTGAGCAGAAAACTATTGCTCCACGACGCAGGAAATGACGACAGCGGTGACTCGAGAGGGATGGTTTGAACCGGCGCTGCAAAGTCATCAACCCCTAACCGCGTCTGTGTTTCTCTTCTCGCTTCCTTCCCCCAACAACTGAAATGTCCGCTCTCAGCACTCAGGTAGGCTGTGCCAGACCCCCAGTTCGCTGGCAGAGAAACAGCAAACCTTCCACATGCAGGAAGTTGGCGGTGACCGAAGGGCTGGCCGGGCTGCCCTGTGCCAGGCTGCATGGGCTCAGTCTCAAGCGGCCTCCCTGTCTGCACCATCGTGCTGGTGAACGTGGCTTTGTGACCATGTCCATTTAGCTGAATCCCATTTAGAAGCAGACAACAAGCCTCGAGGAGCATGTTGGGATTCAGCCAGTGATTGGTGCCAGGCGTCTGCAGGGGTGACTCGCTGTGCAGGTAGGGGCAGACTGAGTATCCAGACTTGGCTCACTGCTGTGCCACCTTGAAGCTGTTACTTAACCTCTCTAGGACCCGGTTTGTAAAAGGGAGGTGATAATGATAGCTACGTCATAGGTGGGGGGAAGATGCAGTGACATGATGCGTCTCAGGCGCCCGGCTTAGCGTCTGTCCACAGAGACTGTCATTAGGATGATGGGTTGACAACGTTACTCTCTGTCTTCCTTGGACAACAGCTCAGACACTTGATGCTGGTGATCTTGTCTGAGGAGTGATGAGGGCAGGTGAGTGATGATGTTTAGCGAATCGCTCAGTGTTTATTCTTGACAGGTGTCCAAGGCAGAGAGCTATGGCCTCACGGTTCTCATTTAAGAAAACTTGAAGCATGTAGGGTCTGCAGGTAGGAGAAAAGGAAAGAGTCTGCCTCAGTTTTTGTGTGAGATTGTTTTCTGACCTCTGAATCATGTACATGTTGTAAACAAACGTTACTGCGATAACAATAAATACATAATAAAAAATACAGTTTAGTCTCGGCTTGACAAAAAGTATAAACTGTTCCACAATAAAACTGGCTGGGGTTAAAAAGAACAACTTTCAGCCCTTTGAACTTGATTTAGCCATGTTGTTTGGGGAATGAATGAAGGATGCTATAAGAAAACACATCCTTTGGATTTCTAATTTTAACCTACCTATTTACTTCCTTTTGTTTCTTGCCCAAACTGGTTAATAACTTCACTATCAAAAATCTGAGGGTAACAATTTAGAAACCCCGTAGGCGCCTCTTGTCTTAATCCATCCTTAATTCCTTTGTCTTGTCCCTTCCTTTGAATCAGTTGTGAAGTCTATTCTTGATCGGTAGTGAGCTAGGAGACCCGATCAGCAGGAGAGGCTGGGATGAAGGGGCGGATCATTTCAGAGCCATTGCAGAGATTCTGCAAGGCAGAAAATCCAATTATAAGTAATTAGAAGTCACCCCAAGATTCTTTAGCAAGTAGCTGGGGATTGCCTCTTGGCCATAAACAACCGAATCTGAATGAAAACTAATTTGAAATCGCTTGATGACTAATCTCTGCCATTATTTATGTTTCCCACCACCTTACGTCCCTTTTAGCATCCTTATACATAAGAGTAATAGCGCATGTCAGAGTGTATTTCACAGGTAAGAGGCACCTTGTTGGGGACTCTATTGAGAAGTGTTGTCTTGTTAGGATTTCCCAGGGGTGGATGGGGTAGGTTAGTTATTTAAACACGGAGCTCACCCTCACTCTCATTCCTCTTTCTTTTCACCCACAGCACTTTTTCAAAACAGAAGTGGCTTTTTTATTACAAAAACATCTCTCCTCCTTTACCAGAATATAAAAAATATAAATCACCTTTAATGCACATCCAGAGATCACCACGATTGGTTTTCCGGCAAAGCTCTGGCTGATGTCATGTATCTTATTCTGTCTCCTTTGTCCAGAAATGAGAAATCATCTGTCTGTTCTACTTTGTGCTATGGTTCTTATTATTCCACTCAACAGCCAAACTCTGATCTTTATTGAGTATCATCGGTAAATAGAGGCCTTTGTCATTATTGCCAATGGCTACATGTCCTGTCATATGTGTTTTGAACGCTTCTGCCAACACTTAAAGATCATCTCATCATCACCTCTCATTCTCACCCCATACTAGTTAGGGACCATTTACCTTTAACCAGTTTTTTGTCAAGGCCACCCAACAGGAAACAATTGTCTTTTAAGAAATGGTGTTGGAACAATTGGCTATTTCTCTGCAAGAAATGAACTTCAATTCTCATTTGATACGTAGACATTAAAGTGAAATAGATCAGAGGACTGAATGTAAGCGTTGAAAGAATTAAATTTTTAGAAAAACTATGAGACATTCTTTTTGACCTGGGGGAGGCAAAGGTGTCAGAACACAAAAGCGATGACCTAGAAAATAAGATTAAAATTAAATTAAACACATTTCCTCCTCAAAAGACACCATGAGAAAATGAAAAGTTTAGGTACAGAAAGAAAAAAAAATTGCAAAACAATGATCTGACAAAGAACTTCTTCTATCCCTAGTACTCGGAGAACTCTACCAACACAAAAGGAGAGCTCAACCCCCTCAAAATATTGGCATAAGTTTTGAAAAGAACTTTCAGCAATGTCTATCTGTGAGAGAGAAAACAAGCACGTGGGTGTGGAGAGTTGTTTGAGGTTAGTGGTCGTACAGGAAACGCAAATGAAAAGTACAGCAGATACCATTTCATCTCCACCAGCATGACTAAAATGAAAGCTGATCACAGTAAGTGTTGCAGGAAGGGGATGAATAATGATACAGCCCCTAGAAAACACACAAGCAATTTTTATGAATATTAAGAACACCCTGTTCAAAGCCCTGCAACCTCATTCCTAGGTATTTCTTCAAAAGAAGTAAAAACATATGTTACTTGAAGATTGATTGGAATGTTCACTGCAACTTGACTGATACTATCAGGAAACCAGAAACAGCTCAGATGTCCATGGATAAACGTAATATTCCATATCATGGAATACTATGCAGCAATGAAAAAGGCTGAACACACAAACACAGGGCAAATATGAATGAACATCAAAGGCACTGTTATAAGTGAACTATGTCATGGACATAGTATCATTACATTTGAATGAAATTCCACAAGAGGCAAAGAGCTATTGACAGAACATAGATTGGTGGCTGGGGTGTGTGGGTCTGGGATAGGGGTGGGGGCAGCCAACAGAGGCTGGAGGAATCATCCTGGGATGATGACAGTTATCCATGTCACGATGCTGGTACCGGTTATGAGACTGCCTGCACGTGTCAAAGATCAGATTACATGTTTGGGAGAAATAAATTGCATCATCTGTAAATGACACTGCAGTAGAGGAGGCTCAGGAAAAAAAGTCTTTTTGAGGAAATGAAACTGAGGACTGTGCCATGGTTCCTGCTCTTGTAAAACAGTCCACAGCAGCCTGCGGGTTTGGGATCGAAAATCACCCAGCAGGCATCTTGAGCAGCAGCCCTTGAACAGTCGCAGCTGTAGACACACCACTGTCGGGACAGCGGTTCTCTTTCTGCAAACTTGTCAAGGGGGCAATGTCTTGCCAGGGGCATCCGGAGCCTCCCCTCCTTGACTGAGAACTAGTGGGGGGCCACAGCGAGGGGCTGCCAACTGCTGCCTCGGCTGAAGGGTTTCTGGAGCCGCAGCAGGAGCTGGGAGTTGGGCACATCCTCGTGTGGCTGAGATGATTAAGATTGCCAGGGTTCTGTCTCTATCTGCTTTTTTCTAACTTCCACAAGTTTTTGATTCTTCTTTAAATTGCACGTCAACTTCTGCTGTTGGTTTCCAGCATTGTGCATGTTTTCAGGATGGACGTTCACACTCTTCAGCTGTATGTTACCACCCTGCCCCCACCCCTGGCACCCAGAGTGCCACAGCTTGGTCCGTGCAGCTTCCCAGACCCCTGGCTCTCCACCCCCTCCTCCCGGGGAACCTAATCAATGTTCCTTCCTTTATTCGATCTAGTCTCCCACCTTGTCCTCACCCATCATCCCATTTTCCTGTCACCACGAGTCCCCACCTCTGTGTATAAAAATCAGGTGTGCAGGTGAGGAATCCTAAGATGGTGCCTATCTTGAACTGGGACCTCACAGTCTCCTGTCAATTTACCCTTTGCACATCTTTCTGCGCATCAGTAGCACTAAATAAACAAGCCGTAATGAATACATATCTGCCTCTTGCTCTGTTTGTTTCTTCTTCTGAGACTTGGAATATGCATCCAGCTGGGAGGCTACCCACGAGAGCTATGCTTCCTTCCCTGGTCTTGCAGGAAACTGATCATCTCTGCTGATAGCATGGCGCTGGCCCACTTCCCTTCTACGTGGAGCCTCAGTCATGCTATGGACATGCATGCAGGCAAGAGTGACCCTGGGGAAAATTGGACTAAGACATGCAAAAAAATGGACCAAGAAATCTCCCTTACCCCATGTACAAAAATAAACTCAAAATGGATAAGAGACTTAGAGGTCAGACCTGAAACCATAGCATACATTGAAGAAAACTTGGGCAAAACTCTCCATGAACTACAGTTCAGAAATCCCTTTCTGCAAACATCTGCAGATGGCAAA
>PVHY01033416.1:0-11145 GCA_004024945.1 Uropsilus gracilis
GGGGGGTGGGTGGGGCTGGGGACTCAAGGATGTGGGCTGGTGCTTCCCGGCACTGTGCACAGCAGGTTAGTCCCCCCCAACCCCCACCCAGCCTGCTGGTGTCCCTGTGGGCAGGCCCAGACACACTGACCCAGAAGCAGACAGAGGGACAGAAGGACCCTTTCGATTTTGCTCACAGACCAGGGCTAGGTGGTACTCTTGGGAGGGGGCCAATTGAATGGCTGCTGGGTGTGGTGGGGAGGGGAGCCAGCTGCTTCCCTCAGATCCTGGAGCTGTGCGAGAGCGGACAGAGTCAGGAGGTCTGGCGGGAGGACGTGCCCAAAGGTCTTCATGGGTGGGTGGAACAGAAGCAACCACTAGAGAGGAGGTTTTGCTCTTCTGCCAAGATCATACCCTCAGGCCCAAGTGGGAGGTTTCCAGAGCAGTGAGGCTTGGGAGCCCCACCCTAAGAGCTGGGGAACAGTGGCTTCTGGTTGGCATCTCAAGGAGGGCATCAGGAGCCACAGGGTCAGCTGTACTGTTGGACATTGGACTTGGAGAGTCCAGTCTGAGCCCCTTCCCTCTTCTGGTGACGGTGAACACACCACCCTTCTATGAGAGCAAGGGTGAAATTCTTGAAGCAGAAAGAGTATGGCTTGGGAGGGGCAAGTCCAGTCTACGGCTGGGCCTGGGGGAGAGCAGAGCCCTGTGTGACTGAGCTGGCCTGGGACCTGCTGCAAGGGAGGGACAGTGGACAGAGGAACTTTTGCCCTGGTGAGCAGCAGAGCGGCCCACCCCATGCCCTTTTGTGGCCTCAGGCAAAGTCTTTTTCTTCCTTCAGGTCTCAGTTTCCTCATCTGTAAAATGGGAGGAGCACAAGGTGGCTCTAGAACAGTGTGTCCGCTGGTTGAGCTGATTAAAAATACAGATTCCCACATGTCCCTTCAGATGTGTGAGTCAGACTCCCCTGGACTAGGGCCTGGGTATCTGGAATGTTGCACAGCTCCCCCAGGCCCAGACTTTGGAAGCCAATGGGTTTTAGTTTCCTCCCAGCCTTAAATTAGACCACAACTCTAGAAGGAGCATTTTCAGGAGTGATTGAAGGGGGAGAGCTGCAGGAGCTGAGAGGGGGAAGCGGCTTTGGATGTAGGGCAGAAGTCAGAATCCTGCCACTCTGTGACTTCAGGCAAGTCACACAGGCACTCTGAGCCTGTGTCCTCTGTCCCAGGTGGTAAGCCCTGCCTCTAGGTTGCTGCGACGATCCAGGGAACTGGAGGAGTGTCCCTTTTGACATCCTGTCCCCAAGTCAGCTCTGCCACCTTCTTCAGAGTGCCAGCACTAGGTAGTATGATTGCCGATGAGAAGCTGCGTGTGTCTTTGGGGGTGTGGACCCTGAAAAGCAGATCCATACCAAATGCTCAGTACTGATTGGGGTCAGTCTCTAAGACCCCCACAGCAGTCAGGGCTGATATAGCTTCCCTGCTCCCCAAGATCCCAGCTCCTGGGATCAGCCAGAGAGCCCCAGGCTCCCTTGAGAGTCTGACATGCCTGGATCTAAATCCCAGCTCTGCCCGACCAGCTCAGGGAGTTAGGCAGTAAATATTTATGTAGCATCCATAACCCAGGCCCTGGGGTCAGGGTGTAAACAAGACAGCCTGCCCCTAACAGTCTGCTTTCCAGTGGGGGAGACACTGAAGAGCCAGCCCTACCCGTAAATGAGTACAGTCTGGATCAGTGCTGTGAAGGTGAGGTGGCGAGGACTCGGAGAGGACGGGCAAGGCTTGGGGGTCAAGGAGCCTTTCTGATAAAGGTGGAAGAACAATCAGAGAATGTCCCATCCCACGTTCTTGTCCCCCGCCACATCCTCCGTGGGCTACCCTTTGGGGTCAGGAGAGGAGTGAGCGATCGCTTCATGGGAAAAGGTGTCTCTGCTTGCTCTGTCTGCCTCCTCCCACCGTTCTTGCATTCATTCGATGAGGACTTTGTGAGCACCTTGCGGGTCACGAGCTTATCTGAGTGTTGGGATAGATATTCTTGCCTTCATGGTGCTTCCCGCCTTCCAGTTGGACGACTTCCTCATCTGTGAAAATGAAGTGATGATCATATTGCTCGCCGGTTTGCCAGGAGGTTAGGTGACCTAATCCATATATAAAAGTGCTTAGCCCTGTGTTCGGCAAGGAAATTATTCTCAAGTATGAGTTTTATTGTTACCCCCTGGTGTGATTGTTAAACGTCCAACCTCAGACACTCTTCACTTTTTCTTAGCAGCTTTTATCCCACTATTAGTCAAATCACATGTGATTATCTGCTTGATGTTAGCCTCCCCCCTTGTGCAAGGTGGGTGTCCCGTAATAATGAGTGTGAATGAGTGATACTGCCACTTCTCTGAGCCTTTATTTCTTCATCTGCAAAATGGGGTTACTAATAGCCCCTACCTCACAGGATTGGTATGAAGAATTAATTGAATCGATGCTTGGACAACTTCTAGCCCAGTGCCTGGCATACAGTAGGTGCTCACTAAACCTGAGCTGCAACGGTCCTTTCCAGGCGCTGTCCATGCCCCGAGGCCTGGGCTCAGGCCGAAGTCACTCCACACCACCCTCAGCGGACAGCTAGCAACCGGCAGAGCCCCCAGGCACGGGGGCCCTCGCTCTCCCAGGTCAGTGGGTGTGCACACTAGAGGGAGCACCCACAGCCGGGGTGTTACATGGTGGTGACTGGGCCAGTGGGCAGGTGGGCAGTGGTTGGGCTATGGGCACCAGACACTCATATCTCCTGTCTTGTTGCCCACAGAGATCTTCAGTGTGACAGCCCAGGCGGCAGAGCCGAGGGTGAGTGGCAGGGTTCTCCTGAAGGCCTGGGGTGAGACTGAGAAGAAAGAGGCTATGCCCTTGATGGCACTTCCTAATCCTCCGGTAGGGGCCTGGCCCCTCTCCAGTTTGATCTGGTGTGGACTTCCCTCTCTGAGGCAGATGTCCCATTCTCACTGAGCCCGTAGCCAAGGTATAGAATGGGGTGAGCTGTCAGTGGAACTGGGACCCTTGAGGGGTTCATCATGCATGTGGTGGTTTGGGGAAGGCTGGGGAGGAGACCTAGGGGAGGGGTGCAGGGCCTCATCAAGGACATGGACAGCGGAGGGGGACTCGGGTGATCGGTGAAGTACCTTTTGCCTGTCCTGCCCAGCAGGTCCTGGTCCCGGCTTCTCGCACCCTCATGTCAGCCCCGGCCCCGCCCGGCGGCCCGCGGAGGACAAGGTCAGGATGCGTGTGAAGCCCCAGGGCCTGGTGGTGACTTCCAGTGCCGTGTGCAGCTCTCCTGACTACCTCCGGGAGCCCAAGTACTACCCCGGCAGCCCCCCCACCCCCCGGCCTTTGCTTCCCTCCCGGCCCCCTGCCAGTCCACCTGACAAGGCCTTCGCCCACACCTTCTCCGAGAACCCGCGCCCACCCCCTCGCCGGGACCCCAGCACCCGGCGCCCACCAGTCCTTGCCAAGGGAGACGATCCGCTGCCCCCTAGGGCGGCCCGGCCCGTCTCTCAGGCCCGCTGCCCCACGCCTGCTGGAGACGGCAGCAACTCCCGACGTCGCTGGGACAACGGGCGGGTGAACCTGCGTCCAGTGGTGCAGCTGATTGACATCATGAAGGACCTGACGCGGCTCTCCCAGGACCTGCAGCACAGCGGCGTGCACCTAGACTGCGGGGGGCTCCGGCTCAGCCGCCCACCTGCCCCGCCTCCCGGTGACCTTCAGTACAGCTTCTTCTCCTCGCCCAGCCTGGCCAACAGCATCCGCAGCCCTGAGGAGCGGGCCACCCCCCACACCAAGGCCGAGCGGCCTAGCCACCCCCTCTACGAGCCTGAGCCCGAGCCTAGGGACAGCCCCCAGCCAGGCCAAGGCCACAGTCCCGGAGCCGCGGCTGCAGCCACCGGCCTGCCCCCAGAACCTGAGCCGGACGGCCCTGATTACTCAGAACTTGCTGACGCCGACATCCTCAGCGAGCTGGCCTCCCTTACTTGCCCTGAGGCCCAGCTCCTGGAGGCCCAGGCCCTAGAGCCTCCATCTCCTGAACCGGAGCCTCAGCTCTTAGACCCCCAGCCCCGCTTCCTGGACCCGCAGACCCTCGAGCCGCTCGGGGAGGCGCTGGAGCTGCCGCCCCTGCAGCCTCTTGCTGATCCTCTGGGGCTGCCAGGCCTGGCGCTCCAGGCCCTGGATACCCTGCCTGACTCCCTGGAGTCGCAGCTACTTGACCCTCAGGCACTTGACCCCCTGCCCAAGCTGCTTGACGTCTCTGGCCGCCGCCTGGAACCCCAGCAGCCCCTGGGGCCCTGCCCCCTGGCCGAGCCGTTGCGCCTGGACTTGTGCTCCCCCCATGGCCCTCCTGGGCCCGAGGGTCACCCCAAGTACGCCTTGAGGCGCACTGATAGGCCAAAGATCCTGTGTCGCCGGCGGAAAGCCGGAAGGGGGCGCAAGGCCGACGCCGGACCCGAGGGCCGCCTGCTGCCCCTGCCTCTGCCCACAGGGCTGGCAGCTGCCCTGGCCGAGCCCCCACCCCCGCCGCCACCACCACCCCCTGCCCTGCCAGGCCCAGGCCCTGTCCCAGAGCTGGAGCCGGAATCTTCCCAGACCCCAGTAGCCCCCACCCGCAAAGGCAAGTGCCGGGGCGTCCGGCGCATGGTGGTCAAGATGGCCAAGATCCCCGTGTCTCTGGGGCGGCGGAACAAGACCACCTATAAGGTGTCGTCCTTGAGCAGCAGCCTCAGCGTGGAGGGCAAGGAGCTGGGCCTGCGAGTATCCGCAGAGCCCACCCCGCTGCTGAAAATGAAGAACAATGGACGGAACGTGGTGGTGGTCTTCCCCCCCGGGGAGATGCCCATTATTCTCAAGCGTAAGCGGGGCCGTCCCCCCAAGAACCTGCTGCTGGGTCCCGGCAAGCCCAAGGAGCCAGCCATGGTGGCAGCCGAGGCGGCCACCGTGGCAGCGGCCACCATGGCCATGCCGGAGGTGAAGAAGCGGCGGCGGCGGAAGCAGAAGCTGGCGTCCCCCCAGCCGTCTTACGCCGCGGACGCCAACGACAGCAAGGCCGAGTACTCGGACGTCCTGGCCAAGCTGGCCTTCCTGAACCGCCAGAGCCAGTGTGCGGGGCGGTGCTCGCCACCCCGCTGCTGGACACCCAGCGAGCCCGAGTCCGTGCACCAGGCGCCTGACACCCAGAGCATCTCCCACTTCCTGCACCGCGTGCAGGGCTTCCGGCGGCGCGGGGGCAAAGCCGGCGGTTTCGGGGGCCGGGGCGGGGGCCATGCAGCCAAGGCAGCTCGATGCTCCTTCAGTGACTTCTTCGAGGGCATCGGCAAGAAAAAGAAGGCGGTGGCGGTGGCAGCTGCTGGGATCGGGGGCCCTGGCCTCACCGAGCTGGGGCACCCCCGCAAACGGGGCCGGGGAGAGGTAGACGCTGTGACCGGGAAACCCAAGCGCAAGAGGCGATCCCGGAAGAACGGGACTCTGTTCCCAGAGCAGGTGCCCAGTGGCCCGGGCTTTGGGGAGGCGGGTGCTGAATGGGCCGGGGACAAGGGTGGTGGCTGGGCCCCTCACCATGGGCACCCAGGCGGGCAGGCGGGCCGAAACTGTGGGTTCCAGGGGACCGAGGCCCGGGCTTTTGCCTCTGCTGGGCTAGAGAGCGGGACTTCGGGCCGGGGCAGCTACTATGGCACGGGCACCCCTGCGGGCCAGACTGAGCTCAGCCAGGAGCGCCAGAACCTCTTCACCGGCTATTTTCGCTCCCTGCTCGATTCGGATGACTCCTCCGACCTCTTGGACTTTGCCCTCTCGGCCTCTCGCCCAGAATCCCGGAAGGCGTCGGGCAGCTATGCAGGGCCCCCTACCAGCACCCTGCCCGCCCAGCGGGGCCTGGCCACCTTTCCCAGCCGAGGAGCCAAGGCCAGCCCAGTGGCAGTGGGCAGCGGTGGGACTGGGACAGACCCCTCCTTCCAGCCTGTTCTGCCCACTCGCCAGACCTTCCCGCCAGGTCGGGCGACGAGCTATGGGATAACCCCGGCCACTTCAGACTGCCGAGCAGCTGAGACCTTCCCGAAGCTGGCTCCCCCTCCTTCAACTGTGGCCCGCTCACCCACCACCCACCCGCCCGCCAACACCTACCCCCCCCAGTACAGCGGCTACGGGGCTGGACAAAGTGTATTCGCCCCGGCTAAACCCTTTACAGGCCAGGACTGTGCTAATAGCAAAGACTGCAGCTTTGCCTACGGCAGCGGCAACAGCCTGCCTGCCTCACCCAGCAGCGCCCACAGTGCCGGCTATGCCCCACCGCCTACCGGAGGCCCCTGCCTGCCTCCAAGCAAGGCCTCCTTCTTCAACAGCTCTGAGGGGGTGCCCTTCTCCGGCTCAGTCCCCACACCCCTACGCTGTGACAGCCGGGCCAGCACCGTCTCACCCGGCGGCTACATGGTGCCCAAGGGCACCACTGCTTCTGCCACCTCCGCCGCCTCTGCTGCCTCCTCCTCCTCCTCCTCCTTCCAGCCCTCGCCTGAGAACTGTCGGCAGTTTGTGGGGGCTTCTCAGTGGCCTTTCCGGCAGGGCTATGGAGGCCTGGACTGGGCCTCAGAGGCCTTCAGTCAGCTCTACAATCCCGGGTTCGACTGCCACGTCAGCGAGCCCAACGTGATCCTGGACATCTCCAACTACACGCCGCAGAAGGTAAAGCAGCAGACCGCCGTGTCCGAGACCTTCTCCGAGTCGTCCTCCGACAGCACCCAGTTCAATCAGCCAGTCGGTGGCGGTTTCCGGCGTGCCAACAGCGAGGCCTCCAGCAGCGAGGGCCAGTCGAGCCTGTCCAGCCTGGAGAAACTGATGATGGACTGGAACGAGGCCTCCTCCGCCCCGGGCTACAACTGGAACCAGAGTGTCCTCTTCCAGAGCAGCTCCAAGCCCGGCCGCGGAAGGCGGAAGAAGGTGGACCTGTTTGAGGCCTCCCATCTGGGCTTCCCGTCATCTGCCTCGGCCACAGCCTCAGGCTACCCGTCCAAACGCAGCACGGGACCCCGGCAGCCACGGGGTGGACGGGGCGGTGGGGCCTGCTCCGCCAAGAAGGAGCGGGGTGGTGCTGCGGCCAAAGCCAAGTTCATCCCCAAACCACAACCGGTCAACCCGCTGTTCCAGGACAGCCCAGACCTTGGCCTGGACTACTACAGCGGAGACAGCAGCATGTCACCGCTGCCCTCCCAGTCGAGGGCCTTCGGCGTGGGTGAGCGAGACCCCTGTGATTTCATGGGCCCCTACTCCATGAACCCGTCCACGCCATCCGACGGCACCTTTGGCCAAGGCTTCCACTGCGATTCCCCCAGTCTGGGCGCCCCAGAGCTGGACGGCAAGCATTTCCCCCCACTGGCCCACCCACCCACAGTGTTTGATGCTGGCCTGCAGAAGGCATACTCACCCACCTGCTCACCCACACTGGGCTTCAAGGAAGAGCTGCGGCCGCCACCCACAAAGCTGGCTGCCTGCGAGCCCCTCAAGCATGGGCTCCAGGGGGCTAGTCTGGGCCATGCGGCTGCAGCCCAGGCTCACCTGAGCTGCCGGGACCTGCCGCTGGGCCAGCCCCACTATGACTCTCCCAGCTGCAAGGGAACAGCGTATTGGTACCCACCAGGCTCAGCTGCCCGCAGCCCACCCTATGAAGGCAAGGTGGGTACAGGGCTGCTGGCTGACTTCCTGGGCAGGACGGAGGCCGCGTGCCTCAGTGCCCCACACCTGGCTAGCCCACCGGCCACGCCCAAGGCCGACAAGGAGCCACTGGAGATGGCCCGGCCACCTGGCCCACCCCGGGGCCCCGCTGCAGCCGCTGCTGGCTATGGCTGCCCGCTCCTTAGTGACTTGACCCTGTCCCCCGTGCCGAGGGACTCGCTGCTGCCCCTGCAGGATACTGCCTACAGGTATCCAGGCTTTATGCCGCAGGCGCATCCCGGCCTCGGTGGGGGCCCCAAGAGCAGCTTCCTGGGGCCCATGGCGGAACCTCACCCTGAGGACACATTCACCGTCACCTCCCTGTAGTGCCAACTGAAGTGCCGACTGGACCTTGAGGTTTTGTTCCTGGGTGAGTCTGGGGATGTGGGTGCTGTGGGCAGACACATGGGTGGGGAGGGGGGCTGTCGGGAGAGGGTTGGGCGATAAGGTCCTTAGCACTTGGGCAAGGGGAGGAGATACACAGTGATGAGCAGGAGGGATTTAAGGAGTAGATTAGGGACCTGACAAGGAATCTGTTTTGTTTTCTTTTGTTTTGTTTGTTTGTTCTGTTTTGTTTTTGAGACTAGGTCTCGCTATTTTTGCCTGTGGAACCACAGGCTCACGTTGGCCGGGGTACCACAGACTAAAGCGATTCCCAGCTTCAGCTTCCCAGGTAGCTGGGATTACAGGTGCACGCCACCACACCCAGCTATATTTTTTTGGAACTAAGTCTCGCTACGTGCCCCCAGGTGGGACTTGAACCACGATCCCTGGCCCTGGCCATGGCTTCCTAGGCTGCTGCCTACAGGCATGCGCCACCATGCCCGACCCCAACAGAGAATTTGGATTTGGGAAAGAGTCTGGGATAGATAGCTAGTGCAGACAGTTTTAGGGTGGAGATGGGTACTTAGATGGGGAACCCATCATAGGGCTTGAACAGGGGGTCGGCGGCCCAGATTGAAATGGCTGGAGGACCACAGACTGAATTGGTTCATTGAGTATTTGTTTAACTGCCCATGCGAGGGGCCTGGGTAGGCACCTCTTTGGGTCCCAGGAAACTGCTTGATGTCCCATAAGGGAAGGCGCTCACACCACTCTGTACAAGACAGGTGCAGGCAGAAGCAGGTTGCACAATTACCTACCAGGCTCCTGTCTCTCATTCAGATCTTCATTAATCCAAGATGCAGTCTGACAGGGTTCAGGTGAAGACTGGCCAGCATGTCTTGGTCACACATCCTACAAAGACCTTATAAAATAACCTGAAATAGCTTTTCCAGGCCTCCTAGTTTGCCCTCAAGAGTTATTTTTTGTGTTTTTGTTTTGTTTGTTTTTTATTTTTATTTTTAAGAGACTAGGTCTCAAGCCGGGCATAGTGGCTCGTGCCTGTAAGCTTCAGCCTATGAAGCGACTGGGGCTAGGGATCGCGGTTCGATTCCCATTAGGGGCAACATAGCGAGACCTAGTCCCAAAAAATAGCTGGGCGTGGTGGTGCACGCCTGTAACCCCAGCTACTTGGGAAGCTGAGGCTGGGGATTACTTGAGTCTGTGGTACCCTGGGCAGCGTGAGCCTGCGGTTCCACAGGCAAAAATAACAAGACCTCGTCTCAAAAAAAAAAAAAAAGAGAGAGAGACTAGGTCTTGCTATGTTGCCCAGGGTTGTCTTGAACCCGTGGACTCAAGTGATCCCCAGGTAACTGGGATTACTGTGCACCACCATGCCCAGCCTCACTTTTTTTAGCACCTTTGACCTGAGGTCAGCTCCCAGCAGTCAGGGGCCTTGGGGCTGGGATGAAGAGAGGTAAAGGGTGTTGGGACCCCACTGTGGAATCCTGCATGGAACCTGCAACCTGTCTCCATCAGGACATTTCCTGCCTAGGAAAACTGAGTCCTTTTCCTGAAGCAAAATGCTTTTCTAAGAGCTCAGTCATTAAAGAAGTTTAAATATTTTGGTACCGTTCTTATCAGGCTTGGTGACCATGTTAGTTAGGGTCACAATTTTGGTTCTCTCAAGATTTTGTGCTTATTTTTAAATGGAAAATAAGAGAGAAAATGTCCCTAAAATTATAAAAGGGAACAAGGGTTGGTGGAATCTTTTTTTTTTTTAATCAAGCTTCTTTGAAAATACAGCCACAGCTGACCCACCAAACCACCCTTTTGGATAACAGACCTGTTGCAGAACTGGCCCAGACATGGTGATTGGTGATGGGGTGGGCTGGGGTGCTGAGTCCCTCACCCTCCCTCTGCTACTGCAGAGCCTCCTGGGAGTGGCCCTTCCTGGAGAAGACAGCAGGGCTCTCGGAAAGCCCCATCCCTGCTTTAGGGGAGGCCGTTCAAGGCCAGAGTGACTCAGGGTCCTAAAGTCATGTCACTGGGAACTTATTACCCCTTCTCTGCCTGCCTCCTGGTCTCCTGGGGCCTGAAGGTGGCAAAGGGCAGCACGTGGAAGTCAGGAGACCTGGGGGAGGACAGTTCCCCAATGAGCTACCAACTTGCCACATGCCCTTGACTATAGGCACAGCACACACTCAGCACCTCTCTGTTTCCCCATCTGTTCAAGGAAATTGACTTTGATAATCTTAGGCTCTTGCAACCCTGCATGGCCTAGACAATGGACGAAAGTTTTTTTTTCTTTGGCTGCATATTTTTCTTCCTAGTGAAGCCAAGCCAAGATTAAAATGGCCTTCCATTCCCCATGCGTCTCACTGCAAGCAGCAGAGCTGCAGATCTGAAGCAGGCCAGGGAGAAGCTGCTTAGGGTTTAAAATGTCAAACTCTTGATCCTTCTCACTGGAGGGGAGATGTCTCCTGGATAATCCTGAAATGTGAAATAATCCAAAACCCTTCCTCCCAGGCTCTGGGTGGGAAAATAAATGGTGTGGGGGCTGGGTGTTTGGGCAGGTCACAGCTCAGTGAGATACATAATGGAACCGCCCAGTGAGGCCTGAACGCAGGAGGAACTGGGATGCCATCCAGCCCTACATTCTGGCCTTGCTCCCCACTCGGAGCTGGGAGCTGGCGGCACTATCCTCAAACCGATGCATTCAGTTGTTCCAGAGACATCTGTCCAGCACCCATTGTATGCTAGGCTTTGGGGGCACCACAGAGACGACCACAGATGAGGTCCTGGTCCTCAGGGGGCTTCCATTTTAGAGGAAAGAATAAACAGAATGACAGGAAGCACTTAGCCAAAGGAAGGGCTGTGTGAGAGGACTCGCAGTCATAGGGAGGACAGTGCATGAGAGGAAAAGCTTGTGGGCAAGAGAGCGAGCAATAAGCTCCCCAGCTCCTGAAGCTGATGCCTGAGAGGAAGAGGGTGTCAGTTAGACAGGGGGTGGGAAGAGCATTCCTGGCAGAGGGAACAACAGTGGGAAAAGCCAGGAGGCAGGAAGCTCTTTGGCTTTTTTTTTCCTTTTTTTTTTTTTTTTTTTTTTTTT
>PVHY01033417.1:0-11123 GCA_004024945.1 Uropsilus gracilis
GGGAGACGAAACATCCATCGTGGCTATATAGGCCTTGGGACAAACTGAAAGATACTCTAACAGGAGTTTCCATGAAGGTTCTCAGGGCCCTGCCTCAGTTGTGCGTACGTCCAGCAAGCAAGCAGGACACCCGGAAGAAATCAGTGCCATTTTTAAAAGCGAGATAGCGACACTGTGCTTATGCTCCAGCTCCAGGGGGACACACTGAACTGGCCACAGGTGCCAACGAGCAGGATGGGCTTCCAGACCAAGGGAGGAGCCTGGAGGCGCAGACGTAAGAAGACGGGTCACCGCCGTCTGCTCTAGTCAGCGTGGACGCTTCATGACAGAAAGTTAAGACATAAAACCTCCAAGACGAAGACAGACACACCCGTGAGCTCCTCGGGGCCGGCCGGGTACCTGCGTTCACGTGCAGAGGGATGTTCTCCACGATCACGTGTGGCAGGGTGATGACCGTGCTGATGACTGGGATGTCGTCCGTGGCCGAGGCTCTGCGGCAGAGGGCGTGGAGGGGGGCAGAGGTCAGAGACGGGTCCCCTGAGCTTGCCACAGCGTCAGGCTACCCGCACCCCCTTCTCAGAGACTTCATGAAAGGCAGCGAGCGGACTTGTGAAGGGTCCTCAGTCCCACTGCTTTTTCCAGGAGGCTGTGTGGTCACATGGGCTGCTGCTGGGCCGGGTGTGATGAGGGGGAGCTGTGCCTGAAAGGCAATCGTCCACGCCACCAAGCACACCACTGACACATCACCGCCGACACATCACGTCACCGCCGACACATCATGTCACCACTGACACATCACCACTGACATGTCACATCACCATCGACACGTCACTACCGACACGTCACCACCGACACGTCACCACATCACCGACATGTCACTGCCGACATATCACCACATCCCCACCGACATGTCACCAGACATGTCACATCACCACTGACACGTCACCACTGACATGTCACATCACCACTGACACGTCACGCCAACGTCAACAAGTCTCCACATCCCCACCAACACGTCACCAGACACGTCACGTCACCACTGACACGTCACCACTGACACATCACCGCCGACAAGTCACCACATCACCGCTGACACGTCACCACATCACCACCAACATGTCACATCCCCACCGACATGTCACCAGACATGTCACGTCACCACTGACATGTCACCACCGACACATCACTGCTGACACATTACCACCAACATGTCACCACATCACCACCGACACGTCACCACTGATGTATCACATCACCACCAACATGTCACCGCCGACACATCACCACATCCCCACCGACACGTCACCAGACACATCATGTCACCACCAACACGGCACCACCGACACATCACCACCAACACGTCACATCACTGCTGACACATCACCACATCCCCACTGACACGTCACCAGATACGTCATGTCACCACCAACACGGCACCACCAACACGTCACGTCACCGCCGACACATCACCACTGACACATTTTGGTAGCAATGTGTCCTTGGCATGGGGAGCACCATGGTGGTTTGCTGGGGCGCAATCCTCGTCTCCCTGGGGACCCTACTCAGGGGGCATGGTCCACCTCCAGGCCGCACGCCACGTGTTCATAGGCGCCGAGGACGCCCACTGCCCCCGGCAGACACAGTGTGAACCGACACGACGTGGGTGAGTGGGCGACGGCACCTGCTCCCTTCATGACTGTCAGGGTGGGTGGGACGGGAGCTGCGGCGGCTGCACAGGCAGCGGAAGGGCCAGGCCGACGCCGCGACGGCAACCACCACAGAGAAGCAGCAGGCGACACGCAGCTCCTCCGCGGAAAGGAAACGTGTCTCGCGCGCATCAGAGGGGGTAGCTGAGTGGAACCCCAGATGCGGCGGCAGCCTCCGCGTACACAGCTAAACCCGGGGCCTCAGGAGTGGGGAAGAGACCAGTTGGTTTCAATGACGTCATGCCCTTTGCCTTTCGCGTTCTCGCGACCTGCTGACCGTCTTCGCCTTCCCAAGAACTGAGAAACTTGACTTTTAAAAAGGAAATGAGTCCCTTTCAGTGATTTATATGTTGTGTGTCTTAAAGAAACGTCTCCCTAATTCCGAGGTACAAAGTGATTGTCTTCTATGTCCCACAAGCAGCACGTTGGCACGCCTGCACCACAGGCACGAGGAGCATAACAATGAACTACGGTCCCAGTTCTGAGTTTCCACCAAGTGGATGGAGCCACCTGCTCGAGACTCACTGAAAGGCAGCTGACCCCTCCCTCACCGGCCCAGAGAGCCCCTCCTGTGAGGTTTCGTCATCGCACCAGGGGGGTGGGCAGACTGGCTTCCAGGCTCCCGTTGACTGGTCTGGTCACACAAGCTTCTACCCGTCCCCCGGTGTGAGGGCTACGGCATGACAACGTGTCTCGGAGTCCTAACGGGCAGGAGCCCTTGCCCAGGCCCCCTTCTGGAGCATCGTGACCCTGAGTACCCGCCTTTGCATACACATTTTAAAGTCAAGTGTCAAGTTCCATAGACACAAAACAAAACAAACTCATGAGCACGTGAAAGAAATGGCACCACATCTACAGAATAGCTTACAAGAGCAAATATGGCCAAATCCTGCTCAGCCCTCCCTGCTGTCTCCTAGGCAGGTCTCTCCCTTTGTGTTTCAGCGCACTTGTTCCAGGAGATGGAGTTCTACTCTGTCTGCTGTGTCCTCACTGCAAAGGCTACTGCCGAGAGACTGATCCGGACGCAGGGAGCTCCACCTGCACTTTGCATACTGTGGTTATATCCAGCAACTTGGTGGAAATGCTCCTAATCCTGATCCTCAAGTGGATGCCTCGGGGTTTCCTACACAGACAACCCCCGTGACTGCAGTCAGGGCTGTCTCTTCTAGCATCAGCATTAGCTCGGCTGAAATCCCACTGGTCTACAGGTCACCGATGGTGACAAACACATCAGAGGTGATGCGTCCTCCCTGCTCCTGTGGCTGTGATAAAGACCTCCACGTGTCTCCAGCACCGACCGACATACACGATGCTTAGGTGACCAGTAATGGGCATAAGGAGAGTGCAGGTGAGGGGAGCACGAGGAGAGTGTGGGGAGGGGGGGAGGCTGGTCTGGTCTCACCTCTTCCAGGAGACAATGTACTGGCCGGTGGCGACGCCGCCTTCCACGTTTCCAGCAGACGGGCACCGGAGACAGAAGCACTCGCTCGCGCTCTCGCCCGTCTGCAAGATAACTGCAGGGCAGAGGCTCCATGAGCCTCAGGTTCAGGCACAGGGGCCACGCGCCGCGGACAACAGCACAGACACCCCCCACGCACACATCGTCAGAGCCACATGCAGACGACGGCGCAGAGTCGGGCGGTTATTCCCCCAGGTCACAAGATACCACCAGGCTTTACTAATCTCTCAGTGTTCTATCATCTTAAAATGGGAAGTGTCTGTGCGTCTGTGCAGCTGTGAGACACTTCTGCGAGAGCTGATGAAAGGAAGCGTCTGAAGCCAGAACAAGACCCTCTGGTAGCTACTTCTTTCTCCACATGACGCTATGTCTTCAAAGGAAACACCTCAGGTTGGGGGTGGGGGAACACTCAGGCTGAGTCACCCTTTTGGGCAGTCAGATGCCGGTCCAAAGACGCCAGCTCTCCTGGGATAAACACGGGCGGCCCACACCGGTGGGAACACAGCACATGCCTCGTGCAGCACGTGCTGCCGTGCCCAGGGCAGCTTCCCGCAGACCTGAGCAGGCTCAGCAGCCCGGCCTCGCCGCCGCTCAGTGCTCTCAGACCACGGTGTCACGCCTTCCACATGAGTGGCGAGAAGGCCTCGCTCAGGCTGAAGGCAGCAAATGTAGGAGTGAAACGTTCAAGTCATGACAACCAAGCCCCTAAACGTGAAAGTATCGTTTTCAGAGTTCTCCCAGGGAGGAGGTGCGCTGCAGACTAACAGACTAACAGTTACAGCAGTGGGTAGATAGGAAGCAAGAGCGGAGAAACAGGGTTAACCTGTAACTCCTTTTAAGTGACTTTCAGGACTGGGAAAGGAGATTGCAACCCAGTTAGTAAAGGAGATTGCAACCTAGTCAGATCCCTTCAAACCTGCTACAGTGACTTTAAAGGAAAACAAACAACCCCATCATTTTAAACTTTCCCAAAGGCGTCCCTAGTTCTAATAAGTAAATCAAAATAGTCATGCTACTAGCAATTCATGACAGAGTCAAATTTATAATGGCAAAACAAGTTAATTTTAACGCGCTGGACACAAGCTTTATAGTACGTTGGCGGTGGGGTTCTTGGAAGTAGCAGACGGGATAATAACATATGATAATCACCTCCAGACATCCCCACTCTAATTTCAGAGCCTCTGGATGCAGCCTTATATGGCAAAACTGACTTCACAGGCGTGAAGAGAAGATCTTAAAATAGAGAGATCGGCACAATCAGCACAGTGAGGAGGAAAGGGAGGGCAGGGCAGAGAAATGAAGCAGATGGAGACACATTTCCAAGACAAGATGACAATGTGTTTCAGGAGAGAAAAGAAGCAAAGCACACAACAGAGTTCTAAGAGTGAAGTATTTTTCATTACTTTCTAGAACAAGGACATAGTGCTGGCACCGAAGCAGAGAATGCAACTTTCCTCTCTTTTTTGACCTCACATAAAGATGTGCTGCCAAGATCTTGTGCGAAGCCCTGTCATGGGGGAGGGGGGAGGGGACCGCCCCAACCTTCATGAAGAACTTTCTGAGTTGTACAGCAGTGAGACATATACGGAGACCCCCTGCGGCCCATCTCCGAGGGGCGAGCATGGCGTCTTGCACTCAACCAACACTCCGCAGTGGACTATGGACAGACGCTGAAACTTAGGGTGACACGTGAAGATGCACGGAAACCTGGCAGTGCTCACCCCCGCTACTCCATACGCTTAGTCAACCACAACTTGTCACATTAACGCGAAACAGCAGCTGGAGCCACCAAAACAGCTCGCGTTGGGTCTACAGATCCATCACAGTTTTCTATCTGCAATACGGACCCGATAACATCCTGACTCGAAACATCTTCAGGTCCATTTTTCAAAAAGCAACTGCCTTCAGACCATAAAGGTGTGACCAGTCAAAACGGGTCACACACCAGTGAACGGCCACTGATGCCAGCTCGGTCTTAAGGCTCCTGTGAAGGACCTGCTGCAGTCAGACGTGGCCTCAGGTTTCCCCACTGGGCTAAAAGCTATCGTCTCACGCAGCGGAAAACTAATCCTTACATGTGGAGCCTATGCCGCCGCCTCCCAACACACACACATGCACACACGCACACACGTGCGCGCGCACGCACGCACACACACACACACACACACACACACCACCCCCTGAACCTGAGGGACAAGCCGGACACTTGGAGCCTATGTCGCTGCCTCCCAACACACGCACACACGCACATCCCCACATACACACCCAACCCTCACTCCGAGCCCGAGGGACGAGCCGTGGTCACCTCCGTCCAACTGGGACTCCAGCTGGTCCACAGCAGCCATGGAGGGGGCGAGCTGTAGCTCGCTGGAGACCACAGCGATGGCCCAGGGCGAGGCGCTCAGCAGGTCCGTCATCAGCAGGAAGGGGATGTCCACGTAGGCTCGGTCCAGCTGCTCGAACTGTCGCAGGGAGGAGGGAAGGGCCGTCAGGACGGACGCGGTCACTCTGCTTCTCCCGTCCGTTTCCAGAACCTAGCGATTTCCAGCGTGCTCCCGGCACGTACCTTTGTGGACACAAACTTAACCGCCACGTCAAACGGGAAGACCGTCTCTATCGTCACCGTTTCATCCTGCAAGGGAAAGTAGAGGCACTCGCGGACTTGAGACATCAACACAGCGACGTGTTCAGACCCCCAAGACAGAGGCAGTCACCCCGATCTGCCTATCGAGGAGCCAGGTGTCCCCCAGGGAAGCCCGTGCATTCTCTGCGGCACCCAACACGCAGCCGGGCTCTTGGCGTCTCTGCAGGCCACCCTCTAGGAGCCGGGTGTGGGCAGAGCAGACCTGTCTGCTGCTGCCCCAGGACAGAGGAGGAAGCGGAGGGAAGGCTCGGGGAAGGGCGTCCGGCCACAGCTCGGGGTGCTGTACCCAGAGCCTGCCCATGTCAGCGGATTCTCAGCACACGCAGTACGTCAGATGTGACGCGCAGCCCTGAGGCACAGCGTCTGCCCGCCCTACAAGCGCCATTGGTTCTCCCTGTACGACACTGGTTCCCGCAGCTCAGAATGAGCGTCCCACAGAGCCCGTCCGGGAGGGGACAGCCTGCCCGGAAGCTGAGCGTCCTTCTCCAGCCAGAGCGGCGGGCACCTGGGTGACAGCACGTGGCCCAACCCCAGACACAGTGGCCAGGCTTCTCTCCTGCTGGCTGAGGCCTGGCATCCTACAGATGAGCCGACAAGAGTGTGGATGCCCGCTAACAAGAGGCTGGCGGCGACACACCATCTGGGGACGCCACTCAATGGCCAGCGCCTCCGCCTTGGACAGGGGGGCCAGCGGAGCAGCCCGGCTGGTGAAGGGGGTAGGGCACCGCCGTGACTGCCTGAGCGTGCTCTTGCTGAGGGCACCACGGCGGTTTCCAAGGGCGCTTTCTGCATAGAAAGAAGGGAAGCCTCCCTTTCTGCACACCGTCCACACACAAGCCAACTGACCGGCTGCATGTGACATGCGTGCGTGGCCTGGAGACGCTGACTGGCCGTGAGCCGTGAGACACTCCCGCCAGGCCTCAGGCCGTGGCCGCTCAGCAGCGAAGCCCCGAAGGACAGGCTGAAGGCTGCGGCCTTGGTGCCGCGTCTCACCTGCCTCAGCGACCACACAGAGGAAGCATCGTAGGTGCCCGGCACCCGCAGGGGCCCACAAGTGCACGGCTGCTGCCCGGGGTGAGATGAGGTGGGGGCCGCCGCCAGGCGCTGGGCAGCGCTCTGCGAACAGTACCTTGTGACACTTGCAGACAATGTCCTTCCCCTCAACCGCTGTGTTGATCAGGTAAGACACATACACGAGGAACATTCTGGAACCCACAGTCCCACAGCGGACGTACAATACTTTCTCCAGCTGGAACAAGAAGGAAAACATTCTCATCCAATGACTTCTACAGGCAGCCCTGCTGCCTGCCAGGATGACGCGAGTCCCTTCGGCGCTGGTGGTGCCCCCTGGCTAACTCCCGGACCCCTCGTCCAGGTCGCCCCCGCCACAGCGTGTCTTCATTTTCTACCGTTGCTCTTCACCTCCCTGGAATCCTTTGTGTCTGGTCTGGAAATGAGCGTGGACGGCGGGATCTTCCCGGAGCTCGTGACAACCACTACTTGGAGTGATAAGCTCCGGGCACTGACTCCCTTGTTCTAAACTGCACTGAGCAGCATCCGCACAAACCACCCACGTCCTCTTACACCGCAAAGGACGTAACATGGGCGTGAGGCGTTCGCACCTCCAGTCACCTTTCCTGGCGCAGGCAGGGCAGGCTGGGAAAACGCATGCCCTGCAGCCACAGCTCGCTGGCCATACAGCCACGGCCACCCCATAGCGCAGAAGCCCGCGTACCTGCTCCCCGGGGCGGAGGTCCCCCAAGGGAATGTCGGTGAGCAAGGCCGGGTAGGACTCGTCGCACAGCTCCGTCCCGTGGAGAGTCACATGCGTTTTCTGGGTTAGGTTGGCATCCTGGCCTGAGAGAAGAACAGGGGTGTGTGGAGGTGAGTGCGGCCCGCGGGCAGCAGTGGAGAGGGCGCGGTCTGGCGCCCCTGGGCGAGCGAACGTGACGTGGCCCCCACCACCGGTGGCAGCTCCACGCCGGCTCCACACCGCGCATGCTGCGAGGACAACGCTTACCCGGCTTCAAACCCGCCGTGAGCTTCACGTCTCTGATCATGGCCTTCTCGTGGGACTGCACAGTTACCACCAGACAGTACATCTCATTGGTCAGGGCGGGAGGCTCGTGGCGCAGGAGCACGGAGATGTTTGGGACCCTGGAGATGATCCTGGAGGGGGAGCGGGGGGGGGGGACACTCGGCTAAGGAGCTGGAAAGCTTACTCCGGATGCAGCGTGTGGGGGGAAAGGCGCCGCCTACGGCCACTCACATGGTGCTGGCCTGGATGACGATGCTGTCCCAGTGCACCTCGCTGTCGGGGAGCCGAGGGCGCCTTCGGAACGAGCGCGAGGCCTGCAGGGCTTCTTGGGAGGAAGCAGCGTCGCCGCCGCCTCCCTGCCAGTTTAATACCACACACCTTCCCGCCTCGGTGCCCAGGACCAGGTCCACGGACGTGATCTAAGAGGAGCATCGGGCTGGAAACGTGTCTCTCTCCTGCTTCTCACCACCTCTCCCCATGGCCGCCAGCTGGCTGCGGAGCCCTCCAGCGGCCCTTGCTGTCAGAACCCCCACATCCGTCTCACCCTGGCCAGCTGTCAGCCAGGACTCGGGCTCCCTGTGCATGGGGCACCAACTTCACCATCAGCAGATAATAACCTGCCTCCCCAGCACTGCCGCATCTGCAGCACCTGGCAGAGCGCTGGGCCCAAGACAGGCTCCACAAGCGGCTGCTGAGTGACCTAGAGGAAATGTCCTGATAACCACGGACACGCTCATCACCCAGGTCCTGATGCCAGGCGTATTTCCCAGACATCGCCGTGTTGGCAGCAAAATTCCTTACTAAGTGAGTCAATGCTCCTTCCAATCAAACCCATCAGAACATCGGCGCAAAATAACACTTATGATTTATGTCTGGAAGATTTCCTCAGGGACCTTGTAAAAAATATACGATTAGGTATATAATCAAAATTTGAAAAAAAGGAATACTTCCTAAAAGGAATAAGCAAAACACTTTGAACGCTGGTCAAAAATAAAATCGACCAGTCACAGAAACTGTTTTGGAAATACTGGCACTAGAGCCCCACGGCCCCAAGTTAGGATTAGTCAACCATTCTCTTCAGACCATGGAAATCCAGGACTATGTACTCATTTAACACTATGTCAGCAGTTTATAGAGACTGCTTTAATTCTCATGAAGCACTAAGAAGTTGGTATGATTATTACCCCCATTTTTCGGATGAAGAAACTGAGGCACAAAGAGGCCCAGTAACTTTCCAGGGACAAACTCGTTAAGAAGCTAGAAAGTTAGAAGTTAAACCCAGGTACTTTGGCTCCAGAGCTTATGCTCAAGAAGCATATTACTTTCATCATGTATTTCTGAAGGATATTTTAAATTATCTATTATTTGACATGAATCTTCTAAAAGACATCTTCATTTTTTCCCCTTCAAAATATGTGATCGATGCTTAAACAAAATAACAATTCTTTAGTCAGAATTATGTCATATGAAATAAAATCGCTAAATTACACGGAAGTATCTATCTTTTGTTTGAAAATCCTTAGCTGATTTAACTGATTTAATATGAAGTTGGTCTTGGGGAAGTACAGGAAGTGATGTCGGCTACACTATTTTACAACAGCACGTGAAAAAAGCCAACCACAGAATAGTACGTACAGTATCTTCTCAACCAGAGGAAGCCCACCAAATCATCGGCAAGTTTTGGGAAGGCTGAGTGGAAATTTTTCATTTTTTGCTTAATATACTTCTATACTAACAGATATTTTTGACACACCCATGATTAATTTTATCATCTAAACCACTTAAAAACAACAGTCTACTTAGCAATGTCATAACTAACCTCAATCTTCTTCCCCACATCTTCAGTTTTCGCAACAAACTTAAATAGATATTTCCTTGTTTTCCCGGGAACTAAGCACATCTTCCCCTGAGTCAGAGTGTCTAAGACTTCGTTCGCTTTGGTTGCGTCTTCCATGACACAGAATTGGTTGTATTCCTGCAAGAGAGGGGCGAGGGTCAGTGTGTGCAGCATTCCATGCTGAGCTTTGCTAACACCAAAGCGACGTAACCTGGAGCTGCTAGGCTCAACTCCACTGGAAGGGAAGCAGGACAAAGCGGGACCAGTAAGAAGGAAATGTTGGCCCCAGCAGACCAGCCATCACACATCCAAGCCGATTTCTGAAGACACGTAGCCAAGACTGTCCTGGAGAGAGAAGCAAAGACTGCCTCTCTGTCACACAGGGGACTCCACTCATCACTGCCTCTCACGTCTTCTCACTCTGCTCCTGAGGCACTAACGGCTCCTGTTCTCCTGTTTCTCATGCTTCTCGGCCATTTTCTGCTTTTCTCCCAAAGCCTCTTTTGTTTTTCTTTCATCTCCGTCCCTAAATTCAGAAGCTCCGCAACGTTCGGCCGTTGGCTTACCATCCCGTTTTCTCTTGACGTTCAGTCCACAGGAAAGACCATCCACCCCTAGGCAGTCTGTCCCCCCCATGCTAACACTTCCCCCATAAGAACATCTGGCTCTAGCCTATTTCTTTGAAAATTCACGTCCACAGTTGTCCAGAAGGGCAACTCCACCACCTCCTCAAACGCAGCCCAATGAACACACGTCCGCCGCTGGGGAAGCGTGGGCTCCTTAGAGACGAGCCCAGGCACCACACACGGGCACAGCAGTCACTGCTTTCCTTCCGTCAGCACACACTGGAACTCCGAGGCTCCCTTCCGTCCCAGCAGACAAACCCTCTTCGCAGAGAATCCACGTATGTAGCTTAAGTTTCCTATTTTCATTTTCCTCTCTAGCTCCTGCTCGGTGAATTCAAACCTCATTTGGACGATGACCTAACTTTGGAAACTGACGGATTCCTTCTCTACTCTAACATTTCTCCCCAGCTTTTGCTTATGGAAGCAACGTCTGCGGCTTTAAAGGGGAGAGTGGAGGGGAACACACGGGGCGTGGCCCCGCAGCTCCAGAAGCGGACTCGTGGTGAGGGGAAAAGAGGGGGCGGGGGAGAACAGGAAGAGATGAAGGGATCTGGAGACCTCTCGCAATGAGCCCATCTCCGCCGACTCCTGCAAGTCCCCCAGCCCCACTCCCGTCCCCCCCTCAGAGCCAGCTTTACGTAGTTCAGGAGACTGCCTTTACTTGCCCATAAATGGAAGCTGCTGCCACCTGGTGCCAGCTGTCAAACATTCCCCCCACCCCCACCTCCATCCTTTCACTCCTGTCTTCATTTCATCTCCATTCCTGAGCCGGCCTCCCTCTTCTCCGGCCTGTCTGCTGTGACTGGGTGTCCA
>PVHY01033418.1:0-11139 GCA_004024945.1 Uropsilus gracilis
TGAATGAATGAAACGAATGAACTAATAAATAACTCCTTACTTCTGGTGGCCTGAATGAGTCTCTGTCCTCTATTTATTTTTTTGGAGACTAGGTTTTGCTATGTTGCCCAGGGTTGTCTTGAACCTGTGGACTCAAGTGATCCCTAGCCTTAGCCTTCCAGGTAGCTGGGATTACAGGCGCATGCCATCATGCTTCCCCTCACCCTTTAATCCAGTATTTAGAGCAGAAATCTCAACCACATGGCTAGAAGTTCAAAAACAGCCTTATGCCTGGGCTTATTGGGACGTAAATACAATTTGATATCTAATTAGCGTAGCTCTAGGAATCAAAATATCTCTTTGCTCATGAAATAGCAGGAATTGGCTGTTTTCTGATACTTGGTCATTTTGCTAGCTAAGTGGTATTTTGTCTTCACAGCTCCTAGTTGTCTGGCACTACCAACCACCTAATTTTTGCTCTTTGACAAGCAATCCTTGGGTCTCTGCTGACTCCAGTTTTCTACCATTTCAATGATGCTGTTTTTTCTCCTTCTGTGCCCATCATCATCATCCACTGCCAACTGACAACCTCATGCCTCCCCTCTTCCGACTACATTGCTCAGCACCCTTTGTGTTAGGTTAGGGGCATGTGACTAATTCTGGCCAAAAAGCTGGGAGTGGCAGGGATATATGTATTTACCCACGCTCTGTTGCTGGAAGGTATGAGTTGAGTAGCAGAACACACAGTGAGGAAATAGACTGAATCCCTGAGTCATCATTTGCAGTGGTGCTGCTCTGGGGAGCACCAGTCTGCACAGGATTCTGTGAGTAGGAAATAAACCTCCTTGGGTTAGACTGAGATGGGACTTGCCTGTTACTGCAGCATAACCTAGTGTCACCCTGACCAGTAAGTTCTAGAAATGTAGGCTTAGGCAAGACACAGCGTTTTCAGTCTTTGTCTTCTTCTGAAGCATAAGAATTGCTCCAGACAATCCTTAAAGGTCACATTCTAAGATTCCCTGATTCTTAATCCTGTGTCCTGTTGACTTTTTCTGGGTAAAGTTTCTGTATACTTACTTCTTCCCATTCCTACAGTTAATGCAGTAGGAATTGCCTTCCCCTACGCCCACATTTGTCCAGACTCATGCATGTCAGCCTTCCCACTTCCTCATTGGCGATAACATCACTTCTTCCTCAAAAGTCTTCACTGGCTACCTGCTGAACGAAATCCATGTGATAGTTAATATTTAAGGTCCTTGATAATCTGTTTTTGGTTACTTGTGCAGATCTCTAGCCCTCTAATTGTATATGGAATGGGCATCTTGAGGTCCATTACCATGTCTCATTCAGTTTATAGTCTTCCATTCAGCTTATGCCTATTGAAGTGGAGAGTCATGCATCTCCAAAATAGGAATGAAGCCCTAATAAAATGATAGAAAGTGCTAAATGATTTGCAATGATAATGTTAGTCAGTAGTATACCTGCTCGTAGCATGCTGAATGTACATTTGTTAAAATGAAGAATTTATGTAATTACAATCTGTACTCATTTGGTTGGCAGCTATCCGAATGGCATTATATAGCAAGGGAGGTAAAATTTACAAGATGCAACTAAGGTTCTGGTCCTTCAGGAGATGGATAGAGGATGGAAGGTAATGTATGCAAGAAGTAGTTTGCTTAGAACAGCAAAGAAATCCTTGGAGTAATTACGGTGTTTCAGGTCATTCTGATCACATAAATTAAAATGGACTCCTGGCAAAATGAATAGGATAAAGCAAATAGATAGGCCTTATCTTTCAGGGAGGACCATCTTGGCATTCCCTGGGGATCTTTGTGTTCTATAAGACAGGACTGTGCCCCCTGCCACTCACTGCATGTTGGTGTTTTTCTTATCATTTCAGACAATTTGCTTTCCACCCTGTCTGTTCTTCTTTAGTCCCTATAGGTGCACTGAGCAGCCTGCTGAGTAGTCTGTAATGAATGTTTACTGATCCATCATTTCTATTAATTAAAACATCACTTTAAATATATCAATTAGGCCAGGTGTGGCACGCCTGTAATCTCAGCTACCTGGGAGACTAAGGCTAGGGATCACTTGAGTCCATGGGTTCAAGATTACTCCAGGCAACATAGCGAGACCTAGTTTCTAAAAAAATAGCCAGGCATGGTGGTGCAAACCTGTAATTTCAGCTACTTAGGAGGCTGAGGTTAGGGATCACTTGAGTCCATGAGTTCGGGACTACCCCAGGTAACATAGCAAGACTTGGTCTGAAAAAAAAAAAATTAATAGGATGGATACTTCCTACCCTCAGAGCTCCTGACTTATGGCTTGGTGCAGCATTTCCTGGACACATAGGCCACTGTTAGGACCCAATTCAAAGGCCCTCTTTCTGTTTACTCACTAAGAACAATGTATATTCTCTGTCTCTCTCAAACAAGTTCAAAGTAATAGGTAAATTCTAGGGGCTCTTGTGTTAATTAGGGAATGTCTCAGGCTTGTGAAAAGAGCATTTTTTCTCCCAATTTTTGATTAAAATCTGTATTCTCATTAAAAAAAACTTATTTCATATTTTTCCATGTTATTATATGGCCTCCAAATAGAAATTATATACAATTTTCACTTTTGTAGGTGCATTACAGTCCATGAAGTTGACATAGTTTACTTCATTCATTCCCCAGCTGTTGAACATTTGTTTGTCCTCTGGCTTTAACACTATAGTGAATACTTCCATTTTTTTTCTTCTTCTCAGGCATTTATTTAAGGCATATGCTCAGAAACATGATCATTATGGCATAGTACACAGATATACCTATAGTTGTTGCCAAACTATTTTCTAAAATGGTTGAGTCAGTTTATCACTTGGAATTTATTAGTGCATTTACTTTAACATTGCCTCACCAGCATGGAGTATCATTTTAAGACTTTGCTAATTATATATATTTATTCATGACTTTTTAGGGGAAAATTTCATATCAGAAAAGTTTTAAGTAGTGAATATTGGATGTGCTTTCCTTATATTGAATTTCTTAATATTTTGCTATATTTGCTTTAACTTTCTGCATATAAATAACTATATATATACCTCTTACTAAACAGTTGAGCTAGTTGTATATATCATGATACTTCACTCCTCAACTCTTCAGCAACTATCTGTTAAGAACATGGGTATTATTACTATTAAAGTAATATCACCTTTGGGGCATTTAAGATTGAGATTGAGACAGTACTAGATTCAAATTTCCTCAATTGTCCTTTATAACTGCTTTGGGGTTTTGGATCAGTAACTGCATTTGATTGATACATCTCTTCTGTCTCTTTTAATCTAGGACAGTTCTCCAATCTCTTTTGGTATTTTCTACATTGATATTTTTGAAGCATCCATATTTTGGGGTTTTTTTGTTTGTTTGTTTTTTGAGACTAGCTCTCACTATTTTTGCCCGTGGAACCGCAGGCTCACATTGCCCGGGGTATCACAGACTCAAGCAATCCCCAGCCTCAGCTTCCCAGGTAGCTGGGATTACAGACAGGCACCACCACACCCACTTATTTCTTTGGAACTAGGTCTTGCTGTGTTGCCCCAAGCAGGGCTCAAACTGCGATCCCAGCCCCCAGCCACTTCATAGGCTGAAGCTCACAGGCACGCACCACCGTGCCTGGCTGATTCAAGCATCCATATTTTGAAGCCAGTTGTTTTACTCTGGTCTATTTCTTTTCTCACATACAGATTCAAGTTAAACATTTGGTAAGATTACAGTATAGATAATACTGTGTCCTTCCCAGTGTCTCACATTTGGAGTGATATCAGGTGGTCTTACCATGTTAAAGGTTTAGTTTTATGATGATTTTGACATATACTTATCATTTTCTAGAAAGGAGAATAGCCCCCCCCCCAAACTGCTGCATGAGAGAAATCTGGCTGATGGTTTTTAGGGAAAGTAACACCAGTAGAGCACTTACTGTTCCAGGCATGATAAAAAGTCTGTTCCCAGACTTCATAGCTTCATAGGCTGAAGCTTACAGGCACGAGCCACCGTGCCCAGCCTGCGAGCTTCTTTTTTGACTTCAAAAATTGTAAACATCAGCCGGGCAGGTGGCTTGTGCCTGTAAGCTTCTGGGGCTAGGGATCGCGGTTCGAGTCCTGCTCAGAGCAACATAGCGAGACCTAGTCCCCCCCCAAAAAAATAGCTGGGGGTGGTGGCACATGCCTGTAATCCCAGCTACCTGGGAAGCTGAGGCTGGGGATTGCTTGAGTCTGTGGTACCCTGGACAACGGGAGCTTGGGGTTCCACGGGCAAAAATAGCGAGACCTAGTCTCAAAAAAAAAAAAAAAAAGAAAAGAAAAACAACAACAACAAAACAACCAGGGGTTATTCATATTTCTAACATGTAGAATGTAAGGTTTAAAGAGGCCAAGTAATAGCTCAAACTTCCAAAAACTACTGGAGTTGAATTTTAATACATGTCAGTCTCACTTTAAAGCACATGCGTAGTCCACATATCATGTCTTCTTTACACCAAGCTCAGAATTAGGTGGAGTATCCTCCAGCAGACCCATTCAGCATGGGGCAATAAAAAGATGTTGAATACAATTCACACATCACCACTCAACCTGTCCTTGCTCATGACAGAGATATTGCTAGCTAGTCAAATCAAACATTTATGGCCTAAGCCCAGGGGGTTTGATAAGTCACTGAGCAGGCAGGTGTTAACAATTGCTAGGATTTGATGTGGAGGATAAAATTCCTTCTTCCCTCCCTCCCTTCCTCCCTTCCTTCCTTTTGAGACTAGGTCTCACTATGTTGCCCCAGACGGGTCTCAAACCCACATACTCAAGCAATTCCCAGTCTCAGCCTCCCGTCCAATGAAATCTTGTCTGTGGACTTGTGATCTGGCACAGCTGGGCTCAAACCCACATTCTACCCCATTCTAGCTATATGATTTTTGGCAAGTAACTAACCCATTGTCATCTACAAGAATCTGTAGTTTTCACTACAGTTGCATTAGAATTATGAGGACTAAAGTCACATATCTTGAAATACCCAGCACAATACCTGGCACATATTAGGTGAGCCCAGTCTTTCACCAGTTCTAGCACTGGAGACCATGAGAAACACTGAGAAAACCAGGAAATTAGATAAAAGAAACAGAGTCTGAAGAGACAACTACACACAGCATCTATCCAAGGCTGTGAGCTCTGCAGAGCACCAGAAGGTCTTGGCTGGTGTGTTACAGGGTGGCCTGCTGGGAGGAGGCAGGATTTGAGAATGTCAGAGGGAGGTTTAAGGGTTAGGTGGAGCTGGGCACGGTGGTGCGTGCCTGTAAGTGACAGTTTATGGAGTTGCGGCTGGGACTGGGGATCGCTGTTCACCTGCCAAGGGCAATATAGTCAGACCTAGTCCTAAAAAATAGCTGGGCGTGGTGGTGCTCGCCTGTAATCCCAGCTACCTGGAAAGCTGACTTGGGGATTGCTTGAGTCCTTGGTACCGCAGGCAACGTGAGCCTGCGGTTTCACGGGCAAAATTAGGGAGACCTAGTCCCAAAAAACAATAACAAGGGTTATAAGCCAGGCACGGTGGCTCGTGCCTGTAAGCTACAGCCTAAGAAGCGATTGGGGCTAGGGATTGTAGTTCGAGTTCCGTTCAGGGCAACACAGCAAGAACTAGTCCCAAAAAATACCTGGGCGTGATGGCGCGCCTGTAATCCCAGTTACCTGGGAGCTGAGGCTGGTGATTGCTTGAGTCCATGGTACCCCGGGCAACGTGAGCCTGCGGTTCCATGGGCAAAAATAGCAAGACCAAAAAAAGAGAGTTAGGTGGGAATGTTAAAAGTTTGAGCAAAAGCAGTAAGGGAAAGTTAAGATTACAGAGAGATTAGGTTTTTTGGAGTGAGGGTGAGGTTGGGGGTGGAGCGAGGAGTATCTGAAGATACTGAGTATCTTCAGGTGGGAACAAATACCCCTGGGCTGCCCCTGAGATCCCAGAACGACCAGACCTTGGCTACCACCAGGGGGCACTATTGCACAGCTTTTTTTTCTGAGTTTCTATTTTCTGCCGGGAGCTGAGCTAGGTAGGATTCTCCATTGGTGTATGGTTCTAACATTTATAGGACACTTACTGTGAAAGTTACAAGGTACTTTCCTTGAGTGATAATCATCTAATAATCATCACCCTGTGCAGTCTCCATATCTCCTTCCATTCCCCAAGGAGGAATTGATGAAGAATTAATTTTTCTATCTAACTTTTTTCTTTATTGAGATAACATAGGTTTACAATACCTGAATTTGATTTAGGAAAATATATTTACAGTCCTCAAATCTACCCACAATCCTTTACCCTAGGTCACTGGCCCCCTGCCTCCGCCTTTCTTTGTTTGTTCTCTCCCTCTAGGACCTTAATTCTATAGTCATGTTTCTGGGGTTTGTTTTAGTTTAGTCTTGTCCATTCCCTTGGTTTTTCGCCCCACCCTTTTATATACCACATATGAGTGAAGTTCTGGGTTTTATCTTTCCTTTTGATATCCTTTTCCTATCTCCTTTTCACATATGTCACTTAACATAATCCCCTCAAGTTCCATCCATGTCATTGTAAATGACAAGAGTTCATCTTTTTTACAGCTGAGTAGTATTCCATTGTGTGTTTATACCACATCTCCTTAATCCACTGCTCTGCTGATGAGCATTTAGGTTGTTTCCATAACTTGGCTACTGTAAATAGTGCAGCAGTCAATACAGGGATGGACATATTCCTTAGAATTAGTGATTTTTGTATTCTGATGGAGGTTTTAAGTGAATTATTTAAGTTCAAATACACCGGGGGTGGGGGAGGTTTGAATTTGGACTCACAATAACCCTATACTACAGTCTCAATCCTGCAGCCCAAGAGTTAAAAGCATAAAAATATCTATCATAATGATGAGTTATATTAATGATTATAAAAATACACTGATAAAATTAAATAAATAAATAATAAATAAAATCTACTGATAAAGTTTTAGTTCAAAATGAAAACTATCTGGAGAGGGATGGATAGTGGTAATGATGGCACATCAAAGTGCTTGATGCCACTGAACCATGCACTTAAAAATGGGTAAGATGGTCGTTTTTACCACAACTTAAAAATGCCAACTACCATATAATATTAATTATAATAGTACTATATGTTAGTAGCTGCCTTTTTGAAGCACTTAGGAATTTATTAATCATTTCATTCTCACAGCCATCAGTTGAGGTTGTGAGACTTTTAAGAAGTAATTTCATCATTTGATCTGGCCTTACTCCCCTCCCCCACCCTTACCCCAGAACAGTACAGGCTGTGTTCTGTGCCTAATAGATCCATGGTTGACTGGCACTGTGAAGTGTGGTGGACCAGAAAGACCATGGACTTTGGAGCTGCATCACCTGGATCTGATACAGGCTCTGCCTCTTTACCAGCTGAATGCTCTTGAGTGAATTGCTAAAGCTCTTTGACCTCAATTTTTTTTTCATTTGTACAATTCATGATAGCATCTACTTCCTAGAGTTGCTGTAGTGAGCTAAGAAGATAATGAATACATGTAAAGTGTTTAATATAGTGCCTGGCACATCATAGTAAGCAGTGAAAATAATGACTGTTCTTATTACTTGCAGTAGTACAGCTCTCAGAAAATAATAAATAAATGGAAGGGTATGCCCTGAGGGTACTGAAACTGGGGAGGAGTGGACATGGAGGGGAGAGTGACTCAATTGATGATAATCAGACTCATCAACTCAGCTCATGAAATAATTACTTGTAACCACCTTCTTCATTTTATGGAAAAGGAAGCCAATGCCCAAGAAAGGGAGTTGTTTTGGGCAAGGCCACCCTTCTAAGTGCCAGCCCACCAGAAAGTCACTCTGAGAAGCAGTCTGGCATGGTACCAGCCCCTCCCTGGACTCAGACCTGTGTGGTGAAGCAGTTGAGCTGTGGCCCCTTCCAGGAAGATGGCAGGTCATCGTCACATCTTTTCAGATCTCAGATGTGCTCTGAGAGATGCTGCTCTTTGCTCTTTTTCTACGCCCACAAAGAGGATTGTGAAACTGGGAAACAAATAGTGCATCCTAGCTTCTGGGACAGGGAGTCAGGGGAGAGAGGAATCCTGGCACCATCCCCAACCAACACCTTTGGTTAATATTTATCCTTTATTCTTACTCAGCCTAGAAACCAAGAGGAAACCAAGCTTGTGCAGTAAAATCCCAGGGGCCCTGGTGTTGGTTCCTGTGACAGATGACTTAGCATGGGTTCCAGAACTGGGGTGGAGTGGCCCCCCCATCCTGCTTCAGCAAAGAAGCACTATAGCTGTTGCTGTTTGCTCTGGGGAGATTTTGTCTCCTTGGGGAGATAGTACTACCTACAGATTAGCTTTCTAAAACATCAGGGCATTCCCAAAGAGTACCCCACGGCCATGAATTCTGCTCATTAGTACTTTGTGATCCTAACCAAAATTTTTGCTTCATTTCAATCCCTTCTTCCACCCTTCATGCATCCTAAACTTTAGTCCAGGGTTTCTCAAAATGGCTTAAGGACTACCTTTTCAGAATTACTAGGCACTGTAATTCTACTAGGTCTCGCTATGTTGCCTATGGTAGTCCCAGTCTCATGAACTCAAGTGATCCCCAGCCTCAGCCTCCCAGGTAGCTGGGATTACAGGCACCCACCACCGCACCTGGCTGCTTTTTCGAGACCAATTTCACTATGTTGCCCTGGGTAGTCTCGAACTCAAGTGGCCCCTGGCCTCTGCCTCCCAGCGTTTGGATTACAGAGTGCTCCACCACACAGGCTAGGCACTGGCTTTAAAATGCAAATTCCGGGCCCTAATAAACCAGTTGCTTCTGGGACCTGTGCATTTGCATTTTAACAACCACACCGAAACTGACTTTTATACAGACTGCCTTTTAAGAACCACTGCTCTGTCAAACCAGATTGTCATGTTTCCTGACTACCTGGGACCTCAACGCCCCCTCTTATACTGTTACTCTTTCTGGAGTGCCTTTCTTGTGCTTCCCTTCTCCATTCTTTTTTTTTTTTTTTTTTGAAACTAGGTCTCGCTGTGTTGCCCAGGGTACTGTGGACTCAAGCGATCCCCAGCCTCAGCCTCCCGGGTAGCTGGGATTACAGGTGCCTGGCTGCTTTTTTGAGACCAGGTCTCGCTGTGTTGCCCGGAGTAGTCTCGAATCCGCGAACTCAAGTGATCCCAAACCACTTGCCTCCCAGCACTTGGACAACAGGTGCATGCCACCACACTCAGCTTCCTCCTTGATTCTTAAGGTTCACTACACATGTTGGTTCTGTGCTGCTTCCCTCATCTCAGTTCCTTTGTATTGGTTCACACGATCCGACTGCTCTGCTGTTTTCATACTGTGTGGGGCTAACTCCTGCACTTGTTTGTGAGCTCCATAAAAACCATACGTGATTCATTTTGAATCCCCCAGTTCTAGCAAAGTACCTGGCAGAAAGAAGGCATATTTGCTGAATGAGAGGAGACCTGGACCCAGCCTAACTTAGAAAGGTAGATTTAACCCATTTTGTAGTTGGGAGAGCTGGGATTTATCATACAGGTTCCTGCCTCACAGATTCAGTCTATTACTTGGTCCAGTTGTTTGGTGTGTTCTTGAGGGAGCAATGGGTTTACATTTTGGCAAGGAGTATTTAGGTTGGCCATGATTTAGGACCTAAAAATGTTTTCTAAGAGTTCCAAAATGTGATTCTGGCTACATTTGAAGGCTACAAAGCTCTTTGAGGCTAGAACCTACCAGATTTTTACTCCTCCCCATATGCATTCCTGAGAATCATTCATCTTAGAATACTTGACCTTATAACTCTCATGACATAAGCACCCGCTCAGCCAGACACACACCCTTGGCAATCATGACTGTCCCAGCTCAGAATGTCAGTAGACCAGTCTCTGGTCACAGCCACCATCCATTGCTCACTGCTCCCTTCCCTCCTCCTACACCCCACACACAGCTCACTTGCCTTCTGACATCATAGCTCCAGTGACCTTTTTACTGAGTCTCAGACATAAAGTAGCTTCCAGTCTTCTTCCCCTTCTGGAAGGAAATGCCCTTCCCTCTGCCTGATGCTGAAATATGGTGAACAGGTGAAAGCATGGTAACCTAAAGCACAGTAACCTAAGAAATACAGTCTAAGAGGTCTAGATAAACAACCCAGGACTTACTGATTCAGTCTACTGGTATGCAGCCAAGTTTCTCCTTGAATCTCACTCATTCTGAAGTTGAATAACAAAACAAGCAGAGCAGAGTGCCTAACTAAACTTACAAATGGCAGCTGACCCTTTAAACACAGCCACTCATGGGCTGGGCATGGTAGCATGTGCCTGTAAGCGACAGCTTATAGAGTCACGGTGGGGTCTGGGGATGGTGGTTCAAGTCCCGTCCGGGGCAACACAGCAAAACCTAGTCCCAAAAAATAGCTGGGCATGGTGGTACGCACCTGTAATCCTAGTTACCTGGAAAGCTGAGGTTGGGGATTGCTTGAGTCCATGGTACCATGGACAATGTGAGCCTGTGGTTCCACGGGCAAAAATAGTAAGATCTAGTCTCAAAAAAAAAACCCAAAAAAAACAAAAAACAAAAAAACACACACACAGCCACTACTTAGGTTTATCCCAGCCTTTGTGAGCAAGGACAAACACTCTTGAAAGAATCAAAAACAGATCTATTCATTAAGAAGACAAAACTGGGCCAGGTATGGTGGCTTGTGCCTGTAAGCTTCAGCTTATGAAGCAGCCGGGGCTAGGGATCGCGGTTCGAGTCTTGCCTGGGACCTGTAGTGAGACCTAGTTCCAAAAAAATAGCTGGGTGTGGTGGCACGCGTCTGTAATCCCAGCTACCTGGGAAGCTGAGGCTGGGGATTGAGTCTGTGGTACCCTGGGCAACATGAGCCTGCAGTTCCACGGGCAAAAATAGCGAGACCTAGTCTCAAAAAAAAAAGACAAAACTGACAAGTGTCACTGAGGGTATAAAGGACCCCTTTGATTATCTTACCGCATAGTTCAGTCTCTAGTCCAAAAAGCTACATGTGGATCCTTCAACCATGTGCGTCCAGAAAATGGTAGCTGTACTCACCTTCAAACCAAATGAAGAAACCAAGATAGTGTTGCTGAGCCTCCTCCAAAGGTACATCT
>PVHY01033419.1:0-11120 GCA_004024945.1 Uropsilus gracilis
CATTTCATTTTGTGGATATCTACAATACATTATTAAAACAGTCATTTGCTTATGAATACCTTGATATTTCATTCTTTTGCTTTATAAATATTGTTCTCCTCCCACTTAGAGACTTTCAAACTAGTACCCATTGCTTTTAAATGAAAATCCAAAATTCTTTCCATAGTCTATAAGGCATTTGAATTTCTAGTTAAACATTTTCCAATAATCTTTAGGTTTTTGTCCACAATTGTGATACAGTACCGGCATATGTAGGTAGTCCTAATAAGAGAGATACCATCCATTTTTTTCCATTTTAGAGATGAGACTGACATCAGAAATATTAAGTCATCCGGCAGTTGTACCACATTAAGTGAATTTACTTGATATCAATGCTTGCTCTCTTAGGTTTCAAACTCATTTCTCTGTCTACTTACACTGAAGAGAAATAATAAAGAATTTTGATGATTTTTACTCATATCTAAAGTTTAAAAAGAAACATGTATGACATTTATAACAAGATAATTATACGATAAAAGTATGTTCATTTTGGTGTATTTTCATTTATTGCTACCTAATCAGCTGAGTTTTCAGCCTCCATGGTTGAGGCTTCTAGGTTTTAACTATGTGATAAATTTTTGACGGTCTCTCTAGCATTAAAAGTATTCAGAAATACTCATAAGTTTGACCTAGTTAAAAATCTCGTAACTGACCTAACTAATTTTGAAATGTTCTCTTTTTTATGTTACAAATAGGCTTGCACAGCATTATACACACTCACCACACCTGTCAGTTTTCTTTCCGTTTCCTGTTGGATTGCCATTTCACTGTCCAGTATCTATTTGACTGTCCACTGCATTGATGAGAAATGGCCTAAATTCTAATCAGACACAGCCTAAATTCTAAATAACTGATTTTTCCTCATTAAAATACTCTCATTGTAAAATATATACAAAGCATAAAACATATTTTAGCAAAAACCTGTGAAATTTATTTCAATATTTTTTCACAATATCCTCAATTTATGTTTTAAAAATACATTATTTAAGGCTTTTGGATAGCATTTGTCTTTGTTTGGACTAAGGCTTTTGGTAAAGGAAAATTATCAAAAATATTCAGTTTCATCTTACTTTATTTCCCAAACATCTCTAATTTTCAAAACAATATAATACATAATGCACATATAAGTGCCCAAGCATCATGCTCATGCTGTGAGTTGAATGACAGGATTGGACCAGTATCTAGGAATCTTATTTTATTTTATTTTTTTAAAGAGCATGTGATTCCTATGCTAGGTCCAATTTGGGATTATCACAGGTCTAAATGTTGTACCATCCACATTTTGAATTTCTTTAGGCAAGAAATATATCTTTGTCAAGTAAAGAATGTTCTCAAACTTAAATGTGTACATGAATCATCTCTGGAGAGTGTTAAAATATAGATTCTGATTTAGTAGGCCTGAGATGAAGCTTGAAATTCTGCATTTCAGAAAAGTTTTTGGGTTTTGGTGTGTTATTGGCTTGTGGAACGCAATTTGAGTAGTTCTCAAATTTTTGTAATTTTTAGAATGACAAAGGGATTAAAATACTCATCCATGTTCCTCACCCCTGTGCAACCAAGTCAGATTGTCCAAAAGGAAGAGGTCAAAACAAAAGTATATTTATAAAGATCCACAGGTCATTCTAAGTGTAGCCAGTATTCACAAAATCACAAACTAAATGAAATAGAAAAGGAAAATTGAACTTTCCTTTTTGAGGTTGTCAAACTTATAGAAAACTCATGGAACTTAAACAAAAATTAAATGGGGGGGGCGAGGACTTAAGTTGCTGATATTCTATTTATCAAGGAATAATTTTCTGTTGTTTTTTTCTCTAATTTAAACTCAGATTCCAGTACCTAGGAATCTAAGATCTTTTAACTAAAAACTACTAGTATTAAACTATGACTATTACATAGTTTTTCTTTTATATTGTTTGCTGGCAGATGAGCAATGGGAAAGCCATCTAGAAGGTAGAGAATCAATATTTATTTATGTGACTGTAATTTGTAGAGTGCAGATGAGCTGCCAAAACTAGAGTTGGCATAATCTTGGCAAGATGACCCACTTCTTTTTCTCAAATGTCTGTGTTAGAGGCTGTCAATGGTGTCCTTCCCACATTAGGTCTTCCTCCATACAACCTCTCTCCTACATATAAAACAAGATGATGATATTGTTTATATTCTTGAAAGAGCCAAAAGATGGGAAGAAAATGAATACACGCAGGACACCATGAAAGGTTATTTGGAGTAAAAACAAAATAGTGCTGTCATTTTCCCGGTCAGCACAGCAATTAATTCAGGGGAATTTGTAACAAATATGTCATTAGATATTTTATTTTTGCTTCATGTTATTCATAAACCTGGTGTGTCTTTTAGGTGCTGATTTTTGTGGCTATCCAAAAATAATATGTGTTTATTTTTTGTACAAAAGACAGTGTTTTTTTTTTTTTTTTTTTTTAATCATCTGAATCCTGTTTCTCACCATGGGAATAACTGATCATGGACTTCTACCACAAATTACTAGAGAACTACATGAAATATAGGAAAGATTTGTCTTCAGCCCTTAAAAGCTAGTAGCCTAGGGCTGTTATCCATGACAAAAGGAAATGAGCAAGATGGGCAAGATGATTTCCCTGGCTTTCTGCCTGGAGGTATATTTTTGATAGTGACCCAAGGAAAGACTCTCAAGCAGAGCATATCATTCTTGCTAAAATGAGATGAGAGTCATTGCTTAGGGAGGCTAAAGTGCTGAGAATTCATGGGCCAGAACATGAAAAGGGAAACACAAAAAACAGTAGCTCCAGAAATATGCATAGGAGTCATGTTAAGTGTATTGCCATGAACCTACACAGGTGAGAATGACTCCATCAGGTTGGCATGCATGACAGACGCATAGGACTAGGTACACAAGTTTTAGCAAGGCAGTGTGGAAAGATCATGCTCAACACTCAGGGTATATGCTTCTAAAAATTATATGCTTCTGAAAAGTAATATTCTGGTAGTAGGATTAAAGTAGTGCTAAAGTAAAACTAAAATCGGGTCGAAATGGGCTGAAGCCACCAACCAAGTCACAGAAAGAAAACCAGCACCTTTTAAAATGCGACTTTTGCTGCCCAACTCTCTTACCAGATCCGTATCACTCACCCACACAGCAGTTGCTGTCACAAAGCAATTTAAACAACAGGATTTTATTAACAAGGGAAATTAACCAGGAAAACAAAAGGTCCTTAATGCCACAAGTGGCCAGTTATTTCACCCCAAAAGTTTCAAACACAAGTCCATTATAGTGTCCCTCCACATCTGCAGGCACCCTGCAATGTTCAGTCCTTCTTCAGTATCTTCTTTTTGGTTCTTCTCTCTCCTGTGTTCTGAGCTGCTCTGCTTCTCTAAGGCTCTTCAAACTTTTCCAAAGGATGCTGATGCCAAATCAGCTTTCCAAATATGCCGCCTTGCTGCAGCTACATGTATTTTCTTTACCAGTCCTGCCTTTGGTGGTATCTGGCCACATTCACCAGGCCTGCCCTCAGCAGCCCCTGGTCACCCCCGGCCTTCTGTTTTGGCATCCGACTCCACATCGACTATTTCTCTGCCCATGACTCTCCCACCATGGCTCCTTGCCACCTCCAGTTCACTCTTCCAGGGGGCTTCCCTGGGCAGGTCACGTGGGCTTATTCTCTCGGTCTGCCATTCTCGTCACTTCTTTCATTTTGCTCATCCTTTTTATGCACCCTTTGGCACTTCTCACTCCTTCTCATGGGTCTCTCAGACTCCACCCACCAGGGTATTTTGGCACCCATATAATTTTCAACTGCGTCACTAGTCCTGTATCAAACATATAATAGACTGAAGTTGTTCCACAGCTCACTGGTGTCCTGTTTATTATATTTTCCATTTTTTATCTTTCTGGTTTTCATTATATATACCTTCCAATGTTATTTGAATTCACTGTTATTTTCTTGCACTATATAAGATACTGTTAACCTCACCCAGTATTTTTTTTTCATTTCAACCTGGTAGTTTTCATTTCTTAATTATTATTTAGTTTTCAACTATGTATTTACTATTTTAATCTTTCTCTCAATACCCGAAACTTAGTTACAATGTTCTGGTGTAATAATTTTATCTTCTGTCTCCTTGTTGGCCAGTTTCAGTTGGATGGTTTTTCTCCTGACACATTCAATTTTTCTGTTTCTTTTCATGCTTTGGTTGGATGGTAGACATTATGCACTTTACCAAGGTGGGTGCTGAATGATTGCATATTTTTTACAGAAAAGTTTAGTTTTGTCTTGGGATATATATGGCTAAGAACTAAGAACTAAGGAATACCAGAATAATTTAATACCTCTGTCACATCCATGTTCATACAAGTAAGAAACTGTTGTATTTATGATTGAATATCATAAATGAATATGAAAATGATTAAGTTACAATAGATTGAAAATTTTGAAATTATATCATGCAACAGGATGGATATCTTCATGCTTCTCTATAGAATTAGTGGTGTCATATACTGCACTAATTATAAGGTTTATTTATTTATTTATCATTTTATAGTTTTTACTGGGGGGGGGGGGGACACACACAAGGCAGCCGAAACACCTGTTGCTAGTTAAGTCAAACATGTATAGCTGTGTTCTTGATTCATTTCTTTTTTTTTAACTTCTTTTTAAAAAAAAATTAATACATTTTTTCAGTTGTGGTAACATTAGGATCCTCCCAATGAGATATCACCACTGCAGTGCACCAGCTATCAAGTCACTTATAGTCCACTACGCTTTCTTCCTTCTTTGCTCTTCTCCTCTTTTACCTCACCCTAGATGTCTCCATTCTATAGTCAGCTTTAAAGGCTTAGTTTTTATGTTTCTCTTTCTCTGATTCTTAGTTTTTTTTTTTTATATTCTACATATAGAATTTTGCGACACTATCGCTATTTACCTTTTTCTGTTTGACTTATTAACTTTAACATCCCTTCCATCTCCACCCACATTGCTGCAAATGGTCTGAGTATGTCTGTTTTGATTGGTGAGTAATATTCCATTGTGTGTATATACCACGTCTTCTTGATCCACACATCTGTTTTTGAGCAGTTAGGTTTTTCCCCCTACATCTTGGCTATTGTACAAAGTGCTGTTTTGAACAGAGGAGTGAAAGTTTTCTTTCAAATTAATGCTTTTGTATTTTTTGACTGATACCTAGGAGTGAAAATGCTGTGTCATAATGAACATTCGTTTTTAGTGTTTGAGTAAAACAACTTTCTAGAGGGACTGAACCAGTCTTAGTTTCACAAGCAGTATAAGAGGGTTCCTTTTTCTTCACATCTTTGCCAGCAGTTTTCACAGGGTGTATTTAGAAAGCAAGATACTGAAGTCACATTAAAACAAATAAAAAAAGAAGAAATACCAAAATAAGGTTATTTGGACATTATACAAATTTGTAGTAAGGTGGAAATATAGTAACATTTTTCCAGATGTTATCCAGTTTAATGTAAAACTTCTATTTTCTTGACTGAATGAGGTTTATTAGATTAATAATAATGAATGACAATAATCTACTAAAACCAAGCTTAATTTTGTATGATATCTTATCTGGACACAAGTATACAAATGCACAGATACACATGATTTAGTTCGCTTATTTTCGGGGGTAAGCAAATTTAGCTGCCTTCTATAAAGAATATATTATTTGTCTTAATTTTTTTCATTTAAAATATTTTGTATGTTTTTAGCCTTTTTTAAAGCTTTGCATGTGTTTATATAGTAAACATATTTGCAAGTTCTCAAAATACTTGTTCGCATCATTTAAAAGTTTTTACTATAACATTTTAAGCACACTTATATTTACTTAGGTTGAAAGGAATTGTGGGGTATATATTTGGACAAATTTATATATCTAGACTAGTATATAAGGCATTGCAGTAATAAAGCTTCAAAAATTACTACACACCAAGGTTATACATTTTCTATTTTTTAAAAGCAATGTGATACTATAAATAGTGAATGTAGATGTGCTTTGTTATTGACTTATTCAACTAAAGAGAAAAACCTGTATTTTCTGACATCATAGTGAATTCTTTTATTTAGGAAATACTATCATTCCATTATTTCATAGAAATAGTTACTTGTCTAACTTCAGAACTAAGCACTTTCTATTTTATTTATTTTGACCTTCATTTATTGCTGTTACCAATGTTATTGCATTGCTCTACTAACATAATACATTGTCCATTATAGAGTATGCCCTTAAGATCCTGATTCATGAAAGTTGCTTCATATGGGGTTATTTTTCCTTCAAGACGAGTAACTAATCCTGGATGGCAAAAGGAATCACTGATTTTGCAGAATTTTAAGGGTCATAATCGGTAGCAATAATAATGTATCCTCATTAATTATTAAATGTTATTAAATGTGTTTGAACTGTAGCTTAACACGGTTCTTCCTGATACTCATCTCAAATTCCTCTATTACATGATTTATTATGCAGACTTGAGAATACTAAATATAGATGTAAAGTTTTCTTTATCTCTGTAGTAATTCAGGAGAATCACCTTTGTTTAATAAAGGTTGTTCACAGAGTGTCAAATTTTTCAAATTGGTTATTAGCATTCTTTCATCAATTCTGCAACCTTACAGAGTGGGTGAAATAAACTCTTTTTGGAGTAGGGGAGACAAAAACAGTTGAAGGTGGTTGTTTTCGGTTTTGCCAGTAGGTGGCAAGAACAGTAGTGAAATATAGGTGCCTTAAAATATCACTGATACAATAATATTAGTGTACACATTTGGAAAATAATATTTGAAGACAAGGTGAAGTTATAATAGAATAATGCTCTTATGACTTGGTACCACCCTCTGACTATTAAATTATTATCCAAATGGAGTCTCTCCAACGTTATCCATTTCAACTTAGATCAAGGCACAGCTGTCATATGAACTTAGCTGGCTCAGAGTACTCACAATTATTGAAATCTTTGAACAAAATTTATGGACCATAATCATGTTTTTTTTTTTTTTTTCCTTTGCTTAATACACTTAAAAATGTACTTTGACATTGGATATTTTTGCTTTTACTTTTAAGGATCTAACTCATTTAAGCTCACATTTTAGAATTTAGAAGCAAAATAAGAGGTAGGGTGTGATGCTCTAAATAACCAATTTGATCCTAATTTTTTAAGTGAGCTATGTATAATACTGTTAACTTATTTATAGTTAATAAGTATTGATCCATGAGTTGTTGGGGAATAAATGCAGGTATTATAGATAGTACAGAGATAGATAACAATATGCTTCATAAAGTAAATTCAACATGTTTATATTTCACTGGTCAAAATCAATATTTATAATTGTATGTATTGTTTCAAAACTTTAATTCAGGATATATTTTCATAACCTTAATTTGCTTGATGTTTTGCTAAAGTAACTGGAAACTTGATTTTGAATCAGTTTCAGAGTAGTATTTGAATACTCCATCAGACCTTTTCTTAACTTTCTCCAATAAGTTATAGAGAATTCTTTTAGAAAAACTTAGCACTCCTAAAAACAAGGGATTTTTTAAAAACATTACTCAAACCTAACATTTGATCTTGAAACTATCATTTCCTACTATAAGCTATCATCTACTGATTTTTTTTACTTCTAGGTAGAAATTGTTGCTGAAGTTTCAATTAACATGTGCTTTTATGCATTAGAGGATATTCATATTCATTTCTCCTACATCTTTATTTAAAAATGTATAACTAGTAGCAATTAACATCTTCTATGTTATTCACATAAAAGAAATAACTATGAGGCTAATAATTACTAGGAAAGCAAGAATTTAAGATGGCCATAGCTTGGGCTATTAAAGTTGGGGCTATTACGGCTAGCAGAGCTGTATAACTGAACATGTAGTTCTTGTAGATCTCCATATGCCTTCTCAGTCGCTGACCACACCTTTCCATTCTCCCTTCCTCGTTTAGTTTTTCTATTTCCACCCCTTTTTTTGACTGATAAATTATCTATGCCCATAGCTTGAACTACTACCAGCTGATATTTTACGAATTTGTATCTTCAAAATAGATTTCTGCTCTAATTTTTCAACTTGGATAATTTATTAGGAAGCAATTCAGACATCTTGCTGGTACTTCAAATTCACTGTTTCATTCTCTATGTATCACTTTTATTGAAACTTCTCTTTCTATATTCCTTCTCTTTTTTGAATATAAATTCAATTTATCCACACATCATTTTAAAAATACCATTCCCACTCTAATTTTTCTCATGGGTCATTTAGTTAGTCATTTGGTTTGGTTGATCATATATTGTAAAAAGAGTGTTGTTACCTACTTCTCACCTCTTTGGGTCATCTCTTTATTTTCTTCTCCATAGACTAATACAACATTTTCAACCTTGACACTGACATCTGGGGCCAAATAATACTTCCTGTGGCAGTATGTCCACAAATATCAGCATCATCTTAATAGATACGAGTAGCATTTCTCCATCTAATAGTTAAAACAAACAAAAAAAGTTTGTAGCTGTATATAATAGTCCCCAGTGAGATAAGAACACTACTTCTACCCTCCCCAACTAAGAACGACCAATGTAATACAACTGCATATTAATTTGTTTCCAATCTAACTTCCACCACAGTGAATTTTCCAAAATTAATGTATCACCAAACTTCTCTATTTAAAACCCATCAGTGATGCCACATTGTCTAAAAAAAGAAAAAGTAAAAATAATTTCAAGCAATTTGCTACCATCACTGATACATTTTCTTTTGAACTGTGAATATTTCTGAAAGAGAAGAGTTAATATCCTTTGAACTGTGAATATTTCTGAAAGAGAAGAGTTAATATCCTAAGTTTTCATATTTCTGTTTAGTGGACCAAACAGAAAACCTTTGTTCAATAAGAAGGCAGCACATTCATTTTAATTATTGTAAATAGAGAAACTTACCTAGAAGATGGAAGTCAAAACATAGGCTAAAAGCTGTTTATTTTAATTTCTATTCTTCCAAATAGTGTTGAGAAAATAGAAAAACAAAACAACCACCCTACAGAAAGAACAACATATATTTCAATGCACAATTCAGAAGCACCTGCATTAGTCAGAAATGCCATAGCAATAACCTGACCTATTGTTAGAAATCTAGCAAGTACATTTTTCATTGTTCCCCAGTGGGACTTTTTGCCAACCAGTATTGATTGTGAGAGTCCCAAACTTCTATTACACTCTTTCCATCTCTCAGTTGATAATTATTGCAGCCCAACAATAAGATAACATAAGATTATGAAATAAATTAATGCAAGCTGGGTCATACTCCCTGATATTTAGATGAACCTCATTTGAATTTTGTTCTTGTTTGATATCAAGCAGAAAACACTTTCAAATATAGTCTATTGAAGACTATGCAAGGCATTTACACTATTAATTTCTACTTGGTTTTGGAAACGTCTGCTTTGTGCATGTGTGAATGTTCAGTTTACCTTAAGGACTTAATGTGACAATATATTCAAGACAAATGAAAATGGTGAGGCAAACATTGCAAAAGGGAGTATGGAAAGCAGTTAAAATAGATGCCACTTGGGCCTAATGATAGATGGAATTTTATTTTTTTGAGATAGAGATGCAATTAAATGGTATTAACTTGCTTTCTCTAATGCAGCATCCATAATAAACTACCACAAACCATCTATGATCCTTCTTTTCCTAGCACTTTAAGTTTTATCATATGGTGTAATACTTAAAAATGGACCCTGAAGTCAGATTACTTATATTTAAATTCCAGCTGTATACTTTCTAGCCCTGTGATATTGGTTGTCATTTTTAACTCTTTTCACCTTGGGTTTTTCAATCTCTAAACGGTTTGATAACAATTCTAGTTACCTCATAAGGCTGAGATACTGAATTAATAAGCCATGAAAAGTGCTTAGAAAAATTCCTTCCATAGATATGCCATCCATATGCGAAATGCTACATACTACTACCCAGTACAGTCACAAACACCTAAAAATTAATACAAGGTCAAAAACAGGCAGCAATTCAATAGTCAATATTAATGGAAAGAATAAATACTACTTCCCATAAGCTGGAAAAAAAATTTAAAAAGAACTTTTTCTTTTTTTTTCATGACCTTTGTTTCATGTGAAAAGTTCTAGTACTTAATTTCATCTTAGTTAACCCTATAGTTGTGATGTCTTTACCTCGCTCAAATTTAAAACCTGAAAAAAGCAGAGATAAAAAGTTATGTCTTTTAATTTTAAAAGGTTGTGTGTGATGATATTCAAATGTGACTATTCAGAAACATGCCTAAATATTTACAGGAAAGCTTAGCCAGGGGACACAGATGTGACTGTTAGCTTGCTAGTTATTAACAGATAATTACTCCTTTGGCTATTTCTATTTTCTTTTGTTCTAAATTATCTTTCACCCTTGTTTTCTTTCACAATGTAACAGCTTACCCTTTTTTATTAAGTATACAATAGAACTTGTAAAAATTTGCCTGTAAAATTTAAAAGTAAAAATGTCCTAAATACTTCAGGTGAAAGGTATTATGGAAAATAGTATTTGTTTACTGCTAACAATAACAGCGCATTTCAGCTGTGAAAGAATTTGGAAGAAAGGCAACCCAGTGTGTCTGCAGACATTTTTAGGTTCATACAAAAAACATTTAGAAAAATATCTCCTCCTCTATTTTGGACCAACCAAGTCTGTCTATTTATTTTAATTGCATCTGAAAACTCAACCCCCATGGCCATGGTCTTTTCATCTTTCATTTGGAATTCACTCTTTTGCACTAGGAGCAATTACTGGTCAATGTCCTAACTGCCCAGCTGTGCTGCAAGTGTGTTACCTGCTTATGTGTTCTAGCCTTCTGCTGAGGTGAGAAGTCATTTCTGCTGCTTGGCGAGTATAAATCACAGATGCAAATCTCCTGCTCTTTAGTGCAGAAAGAACCTACTTTTTCCTGTGTGTGGTGGCTCTTCTAGAACTTCATTAAGCTTTTTAATGACGTCTAATCTAAAATTGTTGTTTAAGTCCTTAAATACCTTGTCCTTTATGTAGGTCTTGAACTTCTATCCTCTTTTAGTGTTTCTAATTATGTTCAGATATTTCTTGCTTGCT
>PVHY01033420.1:0-11143 GCA_004024945.1 Uropsilus gracilis
ATAAGTGAGACCATCCTGTACTTCTCTTTTTCTTTTTGGCTTATTTCTGCCAATATGAGTCTTTCTACAAACTAGTGTAAAGTTTAAACTGTGTTTCTAAGTTTTTCTTTTTAAGTATGAAAGAGGGAAAGAGCAGCTGGCTGGTTTTTGCATATCAATGGTAAAGGTGAATAGTGAAAATGCTAATGAACAGTTTGTAGCCTGTGTCCTAGAGAGAGAAGCAGGCAGATAGGTGTATGTGTTTCAAGTTTAAATCAAAAAGTCTTTTCATCCAATTTCAAAACTTTAAATATTTTGAAATATTTAAAGTTTGTTTATGGAGCATTAACATTTCTTGGTCAATGAAGTTTAAATTAGGTATTGGAAATAATATTCGTCGTTTACATTCAAATCCTTCATAAAACTTCAGATCATATCATAACCTTATGTGCAGTGGAAAATGCAGCATCTGAAGTATCTATCCTCTAAGTGATTTGGAATGAAGAAACCTAAGCTCATCTAGACTTGCTGAAGAGATATCTATCTTTGTCAGAAAAATGACCTTGAAAATTGTGACCAAAATAGTCAAACAAAACCAGGCTTGTTCTATAAAATTTATTTAGAATTCTTAAATCAAGGACCAACAATGTATTCTCAGGGGCTATTTCTTCTTCTATAAAGAATTGTTGATTTGATGTAGAAGACAATCTTTAAAAATTACAATTAAACCATATTCTGGACTATCTGGGTGACAAACTATAATTGAGTCCTGGTAAGCATTTTCTGCATCAAAATCTGTGACTGTGGTGTTATTAGTACTTTCACTGTTACAGAGTAATAAATTAGGATTTGACAATTGCATCAGCAACATTAAACAGTATATACAACAGTTGAAAAATAACAATAATTTGAAACAGTTGAAAGATAACAATAATGGTAACAATAATTTAAAGAAATAATATATAAATAAGGTGCAAATATATTTTTGTTTGGCTGGAAAAATACTTTCAGGAATTCAGACTGGGATAACCCAGTCAAGAGAGGATAAGAGAGGCAAGGTGTGTTGCAAATAGTAATTCAGTTTCAAGGAAACATTGTATCACATTAATTTAATATTGTTAATTTGAAGTTTTATTGGTTTTGCAATTACTTTGTAATTAATGTATTTACATTAGTTTCTAATTGAATAAAAATTGCAACATAAGGAGTTCATAACTAGTTGTATATTCATACATGTTTAAGTAATATTATTACAAATGTAATTGAAGTCAACATACGGGCAACAGTTGGAGTTTCCTTTTTTCTTACTACTTTTTTCCTTTTAAAAGGATAGTATCACTCAAGTTTGAGAAACTAGGATGCAACATTTACATATCAGTGTTTCCATAATACTATTTCCTTTTCCATCCTAGACATTTTAAGAGTAAATGCTGAATACATAGATTATATGAAACAAGTAGGCAGATGTATCTCCCCCCACAACAACAAAATACTGTGAGATACTAGGTTTGCATGTGTAATATTTTCATCTGTTATTTTACTATTGCATTGGAATACTTAGAGTAAAGGCCAAAGTGGCTACTCCTCTTCAGAACTCTCTAGCCATGCAGTGAGGTATGTTAAGTCCTCTCATGCAGTAGAGTTCCTTTAGCTCATTAGGGCACTCTGCTTCTTGTTTGCACATCTCTCTCCGGATTATCATACCAAATGCAGTACAAGAAGGCAGAACTCAGTCTGCATACTGGGTTGGGGAATCTAAACTGCACATTTCTGTCTGTTACCTGCTCACTGTTGCAGTATTATCCTAGTGATGTGGACCTGGGAGGTGCTGGGACACCAGTGCAGAGACACTTTGATTGCAGAGATACTTTGTGCCTGGTCTTTAGAAACAAACAGGTCAAAACATTCTCCAGTTGATTCTTTAATCTGAGTTCTTACCCTGGGGAGGACTCCAGGAGCTGGTGGAGAGTGGGTGTGCATGGGAGGAGGTGGTGAGGGATAGAAGGGGGTAAAGCTCTCTAGACAGAAGAGAGCAAATTGAAAGTCACAGAGGGGTGTGCCTCCAGGCAGTTTGTAAATCCACTTCCTTTGTCATAACGAAAAAAATCCCACCTTTGAAGTTTTCCCTTCTTGTTACAAGGGGCACATCTTTTGTTTAATCCATTTTAGCCCTTAATACCTGACCTGGATCAATCCTGTTGGTTAGATTACAGAGCATTCGTGCTGATTTTAAACTGGCCTGGGGGGACAGGGAGGAACTCCAGTTCTGCCTCACTGGTGTGAGAATCTCAAGGATAATCAACATCTATACCCAGACCACCTTTATGTTGAAAAACAAACCCTCCTGTTATCCTTAAACACATAGTTGGAACAAGCACTCTTACATGGATTTTGGTGCATACTACAGGTGGTATATTCTGAACAGTGCCTTCCCTGTATTCTAATTTACTTATTCACAGTGGTGGAAGGGACTGATGCTCATCATCATACATAATGTCTTCAATTAAAATCCAAGGCTGACCTTCTCCCCCTAAGGCCCTGCATCAACAGTGGGTGCAGTTGAGAAAAATAGGGGTCACTTAGCTTCTCACTCCTGAGTCTCAGTGTCATATCTTTTTCACAGGGATCTGATTACTGAATAAGAAAGAAAAGAAGTAAAATGCAGCTATATTTTTTCAATCTCTCAAAGACCTTTTAGCTCATTCTGAAATCGGGTATAAGACTTTCTGACTTTAAGGGCACACCCTATCAATTCCTTATAAGATTCTCTGAAAACTGGTAGTGAGCAAAGGTGAAAACACCCAGAATAAGCCTCACAAGGGCCAGTGGATAATTAGGCATCTTTCTAGGCAAGTAGCTATTAACCAGTTGTTCACAATACACATTGTTTCTCAAATCACTTTACATTGCCTAAGTGCTGAGAAATCTTCCAGGACAACAAACAGCTAATTGGGGAGGAGGATACCGGCAGGCTACAATTACATGAACCTTTAGCTTACCCTCTCTACTAAAGGAACACAAGGCTTCACTACTTTGCCTCATCAGACTGGTGTGTCTTTGAAAAAAATCAACCACACAGGAATGACCAGAAAATGGGCAGTCATTGGCCACAGGTGATGTACATTTTGGTTCTTGAGTAAGAACACTGCCATTGACCAAACTTCAGGACACTTGGCTCTTTTTTGGTTTCTTCATTTGGTTAGTTTTTTCACATAGCTGCCCTAAGCCTCCCAGACAGTCTCTCTCTAGCCACTGCATTTCACCAAGGGTTGAGGCTTCCAAAAGTTTCAAAAGTGATTCATGGATAACCAAGTGAATTGATCTTAAAAGCATCTTGGATGTCCAATGCCCCTCTCCAAAAGAAGGTGAAAGCATCACCTGTTTTGTCAACCAAGAACCACATCAAGTAACTGAACACTCGATCATGCTACTTTTCTCTTAAGAGTCAGGAGAGAGAAGTGCTATTAAAGTTACCACATCTGAGAGTTGAAATTGCTTATTGGTTATCACAGTAACTCCTTTATTCCCATGATGCATTTCCATCTCCAGCTTTCATATTGACAGGGAAACTAGAACACTGCTTGGGTAAAATGGAAAAAGAGAAAATGATCTGAGTGACAAAGCAGGGCTTCTGGCTCATACCCTTAAATCGTATGGATTTGACTTCAAAGTTCCCAATTTTATAAATTTGTTTTAATATGAAAATAAATGTGGGAGCAAAATTAACAAATTGATCCTAAAGTTCTTGTGGAAATATGAAGGACCCAGAATAGCCAAAGCAAGATTGAAAAAGAACAACGTTGGAAGACTCACACTCCCTGATTTCAAAACTTATCACAAAGCTATAGTAATCAAGATGGGGTGGTGTTGGCAGAAAGAGAGGCAGGTGGAAGCCAAGGACCAGTTTTGACCAGGATGGAGTCCTCTATTTTTCAAGAAAGCATTAATCCAGGTGTTGCTGTGAAGGATTCTGTAAATGAGACTACAGTCTATAATCAGTTTACTTTAAGAAAGGAAGTTTATACTAGATAATCTGGGTGGGTATGACTCAATCAGTTGAAAGACCTTCCAAGCACAACTGAGACTTTTTTTTTTGCTCTGAGAGATCATTTTTTAAAATTTATTTTTTAAAAATTGATTGCATACACACATTTTTGCATCGTTGTATATCTCAATGTTCTCCTACCACTTTGTCACTCATGAACCATCATCTTAATCTCTTGTGCTCATCCCTCCCCTGATTTTACCCCCTTCATTGCTCTATGCTTCAGTTCTGCTGACAGCTTGTTAGTTTTAAGTTTTACTTGTCTTTTTGCTTGTTTGCTTTCCCTAGATCCCACATATAGATATCATCCAGTATTTCTTTTTCTTTCTGGCTTATTTCTGTTAGCATGATTCTTTCTATGTTCATCCTTGTTATTATAGATGCATCAAATTTGTCTTTTTTAATGGTTGAATAATATTCCATTGTGTAAATATACAACAACTTTCCAATCCATTCATATGTTTTGGGGGCATTTTGGGCTGTTTCCATATCCTGGTTATTGTAAATAGTGCTATAATAAACATCTGAGTACAGGTGTCCTTCTGAATTAATATTTTTGTAATATTTGTGTAGATTCCCAGAAGTGGAATTGCTGGTTTGAATGGTAGTTCCATTTTCAGTAGTTTGAGGGGCAGCTACACCGCTTTCCATAGTGACTGGGCCAGTTTGCATTCCACCAGCAGTGTGTGTTCCTTTCTCTCTACATCCACACTAAAACTTGTTACAGCTGAAACTTCTTGAAGGAGAAACTTGCCTGTGGATGGTAACTTTAGTTTGTGCCTGAGAGTTTCAATCTGCCTTTCCAGAAAGCCTGCACTATGGATTTCAGACTTGTGACAATTGCATAAGTCAATTCTTTATATCAAGTATCTCTTCTCTCTCACCAAATGTGTATGTGTATAGACAGATGAATATACATTTCTCTTTATGTCCATATATGTAGATACAAATATATACTTATAGGCATGTATGCATATGCATAAGCATATTATTAAAAACTATTTCAGTATTTATCATTTATTATTATTAATTTCTGAGTTTTCAACTCTGTTTCATATAAGAATTATAAAATTTGTGACAAGCAAAGCAAATACGTAAAAAAACTATAATTTGTATTGAAAATAAACAAACATACACACATGCATGCAAATCTCTTCCTGGTTTCTCAGTATGTGTTTCTCATTCACTGTCAATTGATTTTTGAGAAAAAATGTAATTCAATGGATAATTCAATAGGAAAAGAATAGTTTTTTTTTTAAACTATGGTCTTAAGAAAATTGTATATCCATATGCAAAAAAAGTAAGATTGCATCCCCATTTCACACCATAAGAAAAGATTAACTCAAGAAGAAAGACCTAAAGAGTTAAAACTATAAAACTCTTAGAGAGTAACATAGATACAAATTTTGTGACCTTTTCTTAAGCAATGGTGTCTTAGTTATAACAGAATACAGATAACAAAAGACAAAAAAAACTTGACTTCATCAAAAGTAAAAGCTCTTGTATTTCTAAGGATGCTACAAAAAAGTGAAAAGACAACACATAGGATCAGTGAGTATATTTACAAGTCATATAGCATATAAATAAAGGTCTGGTATCCAGATTATGTAAAGAATGGCTATAACTCAACAATTAAATAGCAAATCAACTAATTAAAAAATGAACAAAAGATTTAAATTGATAAGATTTCTCCAAGGGAGATACTTAAATAGCTAATAAAAACTTGATGCTCAGCATTTTTAGTCAACAGGAATATGCAAGAAAATGAACTACAACTTCATATACACTTTGATGATTAGAATCAAAAGATAATACACTTTGATGAGGATGTGGAGAAAATGGAATTTATATTACTTGTGAAAAGGTAAATTGTATTAGTCAATTTGAGATAAATCTGGTAGTTTTTTAAAACTGGTTATGAGGTTAAATATAGTTATCACAGGATATAGCAATTCTATTCCTATTAATATGCCCCCAGGAAATGAAAGCGAATGTAATATAAAAATTTGTACGCAGACTTTTATAGCAATACTATTTATAATTGCCAAAAGTAGAAATATACAAAATTTACCAAATAATGAATGACTAAACAAAATGTAGCATAACAATATATGGAGTATTATTCAGTCAAAAAAAGTGAAGTACTGATATGAATGCTGAAAACATCATGCTAAGTGAAAGGAACCAAACACAAAATGCTAAATATTATGTGATTGCATTTATATGAAATGCCCAGGACAGGCAAATTTATAGAAACAGAAAAGAGATTAATAATTTCCACCAACTGAGAGAAGAAAAGCATGGAAAATAATAGTTAATAGGTACAGGTCATTTTTTGGTTGATGAAATATTTTGGAATTAGTGATAATGGCTTTACAACTTAGAGTATACGAAGTAAGTATCCACTAAACTGTACATTTTTTGGTATATGAATTTTATTTCAATGAAAGGATATATGGGATTAATTACAATTCTTTGCATATATTGAAAATTGATATGATTTTACCTAAGTAGTCTTCATACTTAACATCAAGATCACACGGTGTTCACTTTACACAAAATCTTTATGCTTACATCAAGGAGCTACCCGGTGGTTCCTGTGAGGATATTCTTTGCTCTTTCCTCAAAATTAGATATAAATTTATCACTGGTTTTTGATGTAAATGTGTCTAGATGCATTTGTGTTAGGGAGCTGAGAAATTTCTCAACTTCATTGTGTGATAAAATACTGCCATACTGCTATAAAATCACCTTCAAATAAGAAAACTCTGACCTGATACAAGCCTACAGTTGAAGATCCCTAACAATAGTGCTTTTTTGAGCCTCTACTATGTGCTGAACATTTTATGTATATTATATCTATTAGTATTCAAACTTCTTAAGCTGCTATCATCACATTCTACCAATGAGAAAACTGAAGATCAGTGGTTAATGTTCGGACTAATTCACGTTGCTCTTTAATATAATGTGACAATGATCAAGCCAAGATTCAAATTTCGAAGCTCAGATTCTTTTTCCCAGGGAAACACTGTATTCCCAGAGATGATCCGTAGATGAGAGCTCATTCTACCACATGCATGTGTGGAACAGGAGTCAGTAAGGAGATGGTGAAGTGCCTATTGGTATTAGAAGTCAGTAGACAAGAACTAAGAAGCATTTCTGGTAGGACCATCGTCTCATCAAGACAGTACCTATTCCTTCATAGGTGTTTTTCAATAATCACAAATAGAGAAGTCTCTGTGTATGTTTTATCTAGAAGACCAATTGTTATGGAAATATAGTCTATAGTAAACACTTTCTGGAGTTCTCATTAATTTAGTTAGTATATGTCAAGTTCTGTACCCAGTCTTGAGGACTGACTATGAATAGAGCACAGATGATTAAGACTCTCAGGAAGCCCAATCTGGCAGTGAACAAAGATGATAAAAGACATAGCTGTGATTCAGTGTGATCCATGACAGAGTGAGTTTGTTGAGGGAGCAGGATGGACATATCTAATACTGGGACATGAATTCATAAAGATCTCCTAAAGATGATTCCAATAGAACCTTAAGAATAAGCAAGAAATTACTCAGAATTTACTTGTGCATATAGAGGGAGATTATTTCAGTAGAAAGAGGGAAAAGAGGAATTCATGTAAGATAGTGGAAACATGTACAAAGGATGATGCAGTCCCTTGTGTTTCCATCCCACATTAGCAAAAAAGTCACATTTACAGGCCCCTGAGTCTGACAAGGCAAAGAGCTGTGATAGCTCTAGTTAGTTGCCTACTCAATGGCTCCCCTTCTTTCTTGCTAATGGGCCCTGGTTTGTTTTGATAACAAATGGCTTCTTTTGTTGTTGTTGTTGTTGTTATGATGGAAATTTTATTTGGTATCCAATTCAAATTAAAAATTGCTAACATCTGTGTACTTTAGACTATAACATTTTTTAATTAAATAATTTATTTATATATAAATTTCACATCTTTGTGATCTTCGGGGTAAAAAAAAATACCAAAAAACAAATGGAGATGAATCATGATAGATCTAAACCAATTATGACAATCCTTTTCCTTTTAGACATTCGTTTTTTCCTAACCTCCCTTAGAGGTTGGAGTGACTATATGATTTGTAGTGAAAGAAGTTTCCTTTTCCTGATAATAGGGGTAGAAGTGATTGGCATCATATGAAGATACAAGCAAAAGCTAAAAAACCAACATACTAAGAATAGAGGACAGAAAGATAGAAACAACCTGTATTCCTGCATTACAGGAAGTTATTGTCACACAAAATCTATGGCTGTAAGGCTACTTGTCATGCCATCATTGTTGAATTTGCTAGATGTGAACACAATCAGAAACATTTCTATATGATACAGAGCACATCCAGATGAAAAAGAAAATCAAAATTTTCTCCCCATCCTTCCTTTAAAATCCTCCAATTAGTAGCTTTTCCTAACTTTGTTTCTATCTCATCTGTGATTGACCACTAACAAACAAGGCTGAGTTTTGTGGATGCCCAGCCTAATGTCCGTTCATGTCCATTTCCTTTTGCTCTAGGAACTTATGAGAAAAACATGGCCTCTCTGCCCTGGTGTATTCATGGTAACACAGCAACCATGGTGGCTGTCACAGAACATGACATCCTCGGAGCCACTATAGAGAGTACTTGCCTATGGTGGAGATGGCCTATGATCCTGGGGTCCTGCACATACCAGGTTACAATTACCAGAAAGATTTCAGCTTTTCCTCCTGGCAGAGAACTTTATTTATCTTTGTCATTGGCACCATTGCTTCCATCACAGGGCCAAAAGCTTATTAGCCACTGGAAGTTGGCAGAGGCTCAGAGACCAGGGAAGCCAACTGTGACATAAAGAATTGATACTCTTACTTTCTTGACAGTGTCTCCATTGCAGCTTCCCATTGGTCAAATGTATGATGCTGCCACCTCTAATAGGCAACTGGCAATATTTAGTCATCTGTGTCAAATTCATCTCCAACCCAAAAGGCAGAAATAATCTCATGCTAGAGTTAGATGGGTTCTGTCAGTTTTTTCTTCCATGCCCAATGTAAGAAAACCCACAAGAAAATGACTTTTACCCCTGAGTTGAGGGCACCTAGATTTTATTCACCAGTGAAAGTTCTGAGAAACGACAGTGTCTTATGAAAATACAAATACTCTTTCCTGTGACTACTAGACACGTGGCTGCATAGGAACTTCTTTAGGAAATTGTGACTTGACCAAGGGCAGAAGCAAGGCTTTTCTCCAGTGCCTTCCCATAATTATGTGCTCTCATCTCTTTGTTTCAGTTTTGTGTTAACTCTTTCCTCAATCCCCACTCTTCTCTCAACTCCCACCTTCCCACTTCCTGGATCTTCTCTTGGAGGTTCTATGCTCACACATGTAGATTGATTTATCTAGTTTTCATCAACTCTGCCTCCACACTCATGACTTTCAAACACACAAAGGCTGAGAAGCCAAGTAGTGCAAATAGTGTTTTTCTTTAAAAGACAAGTGAGGAAGAAGACATTTTTATCCACTGAACTCCTCTAAGTCATATACTGATAAATATAATCTCCCACTTCCAAACTCTATCACTGTCTTTGCCTACCAATCGTGTTCCACTCTCTTCATCTGACATTCGAGGTCTCCCATGACAAAGACCAAAAACAGGGTTTCTCCAGTATTGTCAATATTGACATTTTGGGCTGGATAAGTTTTATTATGGCAAGCTTTTCTGTGCAATGTAGGGCATCTACCAATATCCCTGGCTTCTACCCACTAGATGCCAGTAGTATATCTCTACTCAGTCAATGCAAAAAAAAAAATGTCTCCAGACATTGCCAGTTATCTCCTGGGTAGCAAAATCTCCCTGGGTTGAAAACTCTGCTTTATAGTCTTGTCACTTAACCACTTTCCAATTTCACTTGAACTCTGTTGCTCCAACACTGAATGATCTGTTTCATGTCTTCACTTACTCTGTTCCATTGATTTGGAGTGCCCTCTACTTTATAACCCAGCTCCACCAACCTACAATCCTACTAATTTTTGGAGACCAAGTCATTGTTCCATGAAATATTGTTTCATTTCCTCTTTCTGGAAACTTTAAATGTTTGTCCTCTGAGTCTCAATAGCATTTCATTTGTAGCTCTCATAACTGAAGTTTCCATACCCATTTGATTCCTGGAGAGCAGGAACTATATGTGGTGCTCAATCAATAAGTGTTTGCCTCTTTCTGTGGTGGAAAACTTAGAACATGGAGCTAGAAACACTCATTCTCTCTTGTCAGGGTAGGAGGCCACAGGGACTCATTCTCATACTTTTTTGCATCTTTATTGAGCATTGGAGACTTACTATAATACAACTGAGAAGTCAATAGATGCTGCCCTACTCAAAAAATTTAAAGAAACAAAAAATTGATCTTGATTATTTCCTCTCTCAACACACACCCTAGAACATCACATTGTTCCATAGCTAGAAAATTCTACACCACTCCCTTCTTCCAGCAGACCCCTTACAACTCTGAGTTTCAGCCTCATTAGATGACCCACAGCTTCCACAGCTATCAGAACTTCCCTTTGGGAAATCCTTTTACCACAGGAGTTCACATCAGTGACAGTAAATAATTGTTTCCATCTAGTCTTGAACTTTTCTTCTTTGTCATTTCTTGCCTCTAGAGAGGACACCTAGAAACCCAGGGATAGAATACAGCCTCCTATTTGCCACAATGACTGGCCCAAGGGGTGATGAGAACTGTGCTTATAACAACCAAGCATGGCACAAGCCTGTCACACAAATAGCCTGACTTCTGCCAGGAAATTCCTCTCAAGTATCTCTATGCTGCCAGCATCCTTTTCTAGTCTAAACAGACACCTGTCTTTTTGTTTTGGTTTGTTGTGCCTTACTGTTGTGCTTGGGAGACAGAAGCCTCATCCTGTTTCTGCACTTTAGTTCTGCAGATCATTTAGACCCTGGAACGACCTGTCAATGGAAACCTTTGAGTCACATATCCTGGACATACTATGTTGCTCTCTTTAAAATAAATGCTTAACCAGTAAGAATGGCCCACATCCAAAGAACAGGCAACACAAATTGCTGGCGAGGATGTGGAGAGAAAGGAACACTACTACACTGCTGG
>PVHY01033421.1:0-11129 GCA_004024945.1 Uropsilus gracilis
TTTTTTTTTTTTTTTGAGACTAGGTCTCACTTATTTTGCCCGTGGAACCTCAGGCTCTTGTTGCCTGGGGTACCACAGACTCAAGCAATCCCCGGCCTCAGCTTCCCAGGTAGCTGGGATTACAGGCGTGCGCTACCACGCCCAACTATTTTTTTGGAACTAGGTCTCGCTACGGGCCCCAGGCGGGACTCGAACTGCGATCCCTAGCCCCGGCCGCTTCATAGGCTGAAGCTTACAGGCACGAACCACCGTGCCCGGCTCCTCTCCCCATTTTTTGACTGGGTTTCTCACTTTGTTTTTGTTAAGTTGTGTGAGTTCTTTATGGATCTTTGTTATCAATTCCTTATCACTGACTCATTCTTTAGCTTCTCCCATTTTATACAAGATTTGCAGGTAACAAAATGAAAAAAAAATTTTTTTTTTTTTGAGACTAGGTCTCGCTATTTTTGCCCGTGGAACCGCAGGCTCTCGTTGCCCGGGGTACCACAGACTCAAGCAATCCCCAGCCTCAACTTCCCAGGTAGCTGGGATGACAGGCGCGCACCACCACGCCCAGCTATTTTTTTTGGAACTAGGTCTCGCTACGGGCCCCAGGCGGGACTCGAACCACAATCCCTAGCCCCGGCTGCTTCATAGGCTGAAGCTTACAGGCACGAGCCACAGTGCCCGACCTTTTTTTTTTTTTTTTTTTTTTGCTTTCCACATTGCAAATACTTTCCACATCCTCACAGAGCCCTTGAGTTAGTCTCTGCTGTGTCCTCACAGAGCACAGTGGCCCTCAGCATGTACTGTAGGAGGCACTAGTCCTGCATCCAGGTCTCCCAAGCCCTGGGGGACCCCTGAGGTCATCCTCTGCTAAGGCTCTGGGGAAAGGCCTGATCCTCGCATCAGTCACACAGTCAACATATTTAGTCTCCATGTTTCCCTCTTCTTCAAAGAAACCTCTACTCAAGTGCTTTGCCCTTTCCGCAATTGCTTTTTCTTTTTTCTTTATTCTTTTTGAGACTAGGTCTCGCTATTTTTTGCCCAGGGAACCGCAGGCTCAGGTTGCCCAGGGTACCATGGACTCAAGCAATCCCCAGCCTCAGCTTCCCAGGTAGCTGGGATGACAGGCATGCGCCACCATACCCAGCTATTATTGGGGGGACTAGGTCTCGCTACGTGCCCCCTGCAGGACTCGAACCACAATCCCTGGCCCCGGCTGTGGCTTCCTAGGCTGCCGCCTACAGACATGTGCCACCATGCCCAGCCCTCAATTGCTTTTTTTGTTGTTGAGTTTCAGATGTTCTTTATATATTCTGGATAGGAAATGCTGTTCAGGTATATTTTTACAAGTATCTTTTCTGGATTTTCAGTCTTTCCTCTTCCGTAATGATGCCCATTGATGCATGGACGTTTAAATGGTGTTGCGTCCACAAAGTGTTTTGGCTTCGACTTGTACATTTCATGTCATATGTCAATTTGACAGAAATTCCATCGAAGAAGGAGACCAAGTGAGTCCTGCAGACATCTCACAATATGAAGCCCTGTCATGACGTGGGAGGGGACATGGTGGACCCTATGTCGGCTGCACACCCTCCAGGAGGGATGGACACCCCAGCTGCATGGGGAGTGGGCAGCACCCACCCTCAGCTGACAGGCCTCTGGGGAATGGCCTCAGCTGAAGAGAATCCCCTTAACCAAGGTCCCGCCCCCTCGCTGAGCAGCCCACACCTCTGATTGGTCAGTGGGGCCCGAGGCCCATCTGCTCAGTCAAAGCTGAGTTCTGGAGCCAGTTCCTGCACAGGGGTGTTCTCCTGCCCTTCAGGGTGGGGGTGCCAGGAGCTCACCCCATGCACCTCCTGCTGCTGCTCTTCACGTGGAGGCCGCTTCCTGGGACTGGAGCTGAGGCCTTGGTACCAGGACCGGGTGCCAGGAAGAGGATGCTTCATGGGGCTCTGGAGCTGGACCCCAGCTGGCAGCTGGCAGCAAGGACCCATCACCATGGGGAGGGAGCCCCCCCTTCACAAGGTAACAGTGATGGTGGTGTGATTGCCCCCTGATGCCCAGGTGGCATCTGCTTGGAAAGAAATCCACTAGTGTGTGCCCTATGCCGGGAGTTTGAGAACTGCAGGGAGGGGCCTCTGTAAGGATGACGATGGGGGCCTGTGACTGGACACAGTGAAAGCCTTGGGAAAGAGGAGCAAGCCTGAGCGTCCTTCACAGACATTGTAAGGTGGTGTAGAAGCCAGAGAGTCTCCTTGGGAGCAATCAGAAGGGAAACTGAGGCAGGAACAGGGCTTAGTCTTAGAGAAGCCAAGCTCTGAAATGTATACTCTCCACAGAGACTGGTGGGATCTGTTGTGGTCTGGGCCTGGTTGGGGAGAATTGGGGCACAAGCTATGCTCTGTTTTGATGATGATGGTACGAGGACAGAGACGGCTCCAGACTCCCCTTAATTCTGTGTGGGCACTAGATCCAGATCTGGTGATACCTGAAACCCTATTTCTTACAAGACCTGGACAACCTGTGTTCTCACCTACACATAAATACCTATGATAAACTAAGCCCAGTAAGAGTAGAACAAACTAAGCCGGGCATGGTGGTAACATACCTGTAGTCCAAGCACTGGGAGGCAAGAGGCCTGGGATTGCTTGAGTTTGTGGCTTCGAGACTACCCCAGGCAACTTAGCGAGACCTGGTCTTGAAAAAGCAGCCAGGTGCGGTGGCAGGTGCCTGTAATCCCAGCTATTTGGGAGGCTAAAGCTGGGGATCGCTGAAGTCTGTGGGATCGGGACTCCCCCAGGCAACATAGTGAAACCTAGTCTCAAAAAAAAAAAAAAAAGAGTAGAACAAACTAGAACGATGACGATGCTATACTGCAATGAATGTGATTATGATCTCCTCTCATATCCCTTAGGCAACAATTTCAGGCCTTGAACTACTTGATTCTTGGCAAGCAGAACCTCAGATGGGAGACCCGTCTGCCTGCCTGGGAGCTGGAGTCCAACCAGAAGGAGGAGAGCAGGTGAGCATCTGGGCCTGGAGGCTGAGGGCTGATGAAGGGTGAGGATTTCGGAGCTGGACATCCTCACACACCCCAACCCACCCCCTACCCATCCCAGGCAGCAGTTCTTCCTCCAGGCCAGAGGTTCCCATCCTGGGATCCCAGGCCCTGAAGAAACACCCTCTTGGAGGCAAGGTCAGTGAGCCTCCTCACCCAAGACTGTTGAGAGCTGAACATAGGGTCCAAGAGAGGACAGATGAGAGAGATAGACACAACCATAGATGCTGGGGCTGAATGAAGGTATGCGTCTTTCAGCAAATGTTAATGACTCTATAAGTCTTTATTTTATTTTTTTTTTTTTAAGACTAGGTCTCGCTATTTTTGCCCGTGGAACCACAGGCTCTCGTTGCCCGGGGTACCACGGACTCAAGCCATCCCCAGCCTCAGCTTCCCAGGTAGCTGGGATGACAGGCGTGCACCACCACGCCCAGCTATTTTTTTTTTTTTTTGGAACTAGGTCTCGCTACGGGCCCCAGGCGGGACTCGAACCGCGATCCCTAGCCTCAGCTGCTTCATAGGCTGAAGCTTACAGGCATGAGCCACCATGCCCGGCCTCTATAAGTCTTTGTAAAGGTTTCTTTCTGACAAAGGAAAAAAGCGACTCAGGCAGGTACAATTCAGGATGCATTTTAAAGGAAGGCAAATGATGAGGGGGTAATAAAATTGGTTAATATACTAATTCCTGAGAGGTAATTGGGGGGCAGGGGGGTAGCTCACAGATGGTCACTCTCTCTGATAAGAGGGATTTCCATAGGTAAATATTTTGGGGGGGCAGCAGCACTATTACATCTTCAGAGGATCTCAATGCTAGATTTTGTTTCTAGTTTGCCGGAGGCAATTAAAGCAAGATAGAGTTTCCTCCATCTCAACTGCACAAGCCCGTCTGGTCTGTGAACGGCATTTCACCCAAGACCACCTGATTCAGACACTGGAAAGGTGAGGCCCCGTGCTGTTTGAAAAGAGCAAAACCCAAGTGGTTCGGATGCAGCTCAGGTAAGGAGGCATAGCTGGAGTGAGATGTCAGTGGCTTCCTGAGAAGAGGGGGCCCCGCCTCTCAGGGTGGAGGGGACGCTGAAGTCTGAAAATAGGTGTATAGGTTTGTCTGTGGCCACGAGGCAGCAGTGTTAACCCCAAAAGTTTCTCTCAGCTGTGCTTCTCAGTCCTCCTGGAAGGTAGGTAGGACAGGTAGGATCAGGGGCACCGCCCTGGAACATGCTGGAAGACAGGGCAGTGTTAGTGGTTGGGCTTTAGGTTGATAGGGATGGTTTACATCCTTACTCCTAATCCCACACCAAATTCTGGGTTGCCTTTTTAGGGCATCTCTAGGGTTTATTTCTTGGATTTCCAAGTGCGCTACCCACACATTTTGACCAAGGGTGTTTTAAAGTCCTCCAGGCCGGGCACAGTGGCACGTACCTTTAATTGCAGCCTATGGAGTGAGGCTGGGACTAGGAATTGCTTGAGTCCGCGGTTTCAAGACCTGCTCAGGGCAACATAGTGAGAACTAGTCTCAAAATATATATATATATAGCTGGGCGTGGTGGCGCGCACCTGTAATCCCAGCTACCTGGGAAGCTGAGGCTGGGGATTGCTTGAGTCTGTGGTACCCCAGACAATGTGAGCCTGCAGTTCCCTGGGTAAAATAGCAAGACCTAGTCTCAACCAATCAATCAATCAATAAAAAATAAAGTCCTCCACTCCAATGTGCTTTCTCATTTCTGCTTGGATTTCCTGTGTATCTAGAGTTTATGTAGAGCTTTTTTAAAATTTCAAAATAATTCATCTCTAGGTTCTTGTTTTGTGGGGTGGTCGTGGTGGTACTCACCTGGGCCCACCATGAGCCCCCCGTAGATGCCACCTTCAGATCTCCTGTGGTGGACTCGCCCTTAAGGGTCTCTTGAGGATTGTCAGTCACCACCAGCAACGACCATCAGAAGTCTAGAAATTCAGCAGTTATTCCTCACAAGTGCTAAGATTTCAGGCATAATCAGGCACGTGTTGAGGGTGCTATGGCCGCTGACAGTGCTGAGGTATCAGGGTAGGCCTGGAGCCACATAGTGATGTGGGGTGGGGTGTTAGCTGGGAACCCCAAAACTCTGCTTTATTGGGGTTACTTTATTGGGGTGGGGTTAATGTGATGGGATTCATTGTTTAAGTGAATTTCAAACACAAGCTTAAGAATAGAATAAAATTACAGAAAGAAAAGCGAGTGCACAAAAGGAGCTTTTCTGAAGTCCTTGAGATCTGGAAAATAAAAGGACTTGGCAGAAAGGGCTGAGTCTCTTCTCATCCTAAGGTTGGGGTGTTCTTGCTCCATCTCTGTTTTTGAAGAGGATGCCTGAGCAACCATCTGAGATCAGGCTCCTGGGTGACAGGCACATTTCAGTCCAGCAACAGTACAGATCCCATGATCCTTCTGCAGTGGCACAATGAGATACCACCTTACACAGGTAAGAACGGTCCACATCCAAAAAAAGGGTGGGGGGGCAACAACAAGAAGTGCTGGTGGGGATGTGGAGAGAAAGGAACACTCTTACACTGCCGGTGGGAATGTAAACTGGTCCAACCACTATGGAAAGCTGTGTGGAGGACCCTCAAGTTAATGAAAATGGAACTATCATTTGACCGAGCAATCCCTCTTCTGGGAATCTACCCAAAGGAGACCTCAATGCTTGTACAAAGGGACACCTGTGCTCGGATGATTATTGCAGCACTATTTATAATTGCAAGGATATGGAAACAACCCAAATGTCCCAAAATGATGAGTGGGTGAAAAAGATGTGGTATCTATACACAATGGAATATTACTCATCAATTAAAAATGACAGATTTGATGAATTTGAGATAACATGGATAGACCAAGAATGAAATATTAGCAGAAACAAGTCAGAAAGAAAAAGACAGAAACCAAATGGTTTCTATGGAACATAGGAAAAACAAACAAAAGGCCAGGAGGAAAAGTCACAACAAGCTAACAACCAAACTAAAGTGCTCAATTTATAATATATAAATTATTTTTTAAAAAGAGACGCTGTGTGTGGTGGCACGCACCTGTAGTCCAAGTGGTGGGAGGCAAGAGGCCTGGGATCACTTGAGCTCACAGGTTCGAGACTACCCTGGGCAACACAGTGAGACCTGGTCTTGAAAAAGCAATTGGGTGTGGTGGCGCACGCCTGTAATCCCAGCTACCTGGGAGGCTGAGGCTGGAGATTGCTTTAGTCCGTGGGATCAGGACCCCAGGAAACACAGCAAGACCTAGTCTCCAAAAAAAAAAAGAGAGAGAGAGTGAGTGAGGCCCTCTGGAGAGGTGTGCCTGAGTTGGGGTGGGCCTTCCCTTGTCACAGCCCCCTTGGGGTCCTGTCATGAGCACGCATATGGCCTAGTAGATCTGAGGTGTCCCCACCACAGGCTGCTTGTCTCTTTCTGCTGCTGGCAGAGCAAAATGTCGAGATTCTCTGCATCCTCAGGCCTCAGAAGCTCCTGCAAAGCACGTAGGACCCTGTGCACCTGCACAGCCTGACTGAAGGGTGTCTCTGGAGCACCCTGGCACCTACCTGTGAGGGCAGAGGACAACTATGGGTGCACAGTTCTGCTCCCAGTGGACTGATGTGTGGTTGGTTACAGCACCAGCTGGTGGCAATATTGATAGATGGGGGAGGGATGATGGGGTACCATTTACACGGGGTTCCCTGGGCTTGCCAGGTGGAGAGTCCACTGCTTAGCCAGAGACTCGGGGTCTTGCTCTGAGCCTTTCCCACAGGGCTCTGGAACTTTCCCTGCTGCCCCCACAGTGCAGGCTCTCCTTGCATGTGTGTGTGATGGTGTTGGCAGGAGACCCTCCCTCCCTGGCCCCTCCACAGGCTGGAGAGAAACCACACAGGAGATCAGCGGGAGAAGAGAGCCTGTCACCACGAGCCCAGTAGCCCAGAGGAGCCTGCTGCTGGTCACAGCAGGGAGGTACTAGGGGCTCTAGAAAGGGGGTAACACCTTCTGGAAGGTAACAGAAGGAACAGGTCTCCCAGTCCTGCTTGCTGATGAGACTGAAGGCGTCCCCCATAACCTCTGGGGGACCTTGGTCTTAGATAGATGACAGTTGGGCAAAACATCATCTTCAATCTTCTGACTTCTTCTCCCCTCAGGCCTGACCCTGGCTCGCTGCTACTCAACTCTTATCTCTGAATATGGCTAGTCAGACCTGGGCTGGCAATCAGGTTTTCCTTATTGAACTCCCACTGGTCGGTCCTCAGGGGCAGGATTTCCACCTCCTGCAATGTGATTCCCCAGCATCAGGTGCTGCGCCATGTGGTGGAAAAAGAAACCCGAAGGGAGGCCCCTTTTATGACTGTTTATCTCTTCAACTTTTGTAATGAAACACAGGCTGGCAGGCCAGACAGCAGGGCCTGGCTTTCCCCAGCAGACTTTTGTTATGATGGTGGTGGACACAGCTCTGTGTCAGGATCTGTTTCTCCTCAGGGTCTCAAGGTGGCTGCTGGAGCGCCAGCCAGGGCATCTCCACAGGATGCTACCACTAGCCAGGCATGATGGCACGTGCCTTTAATCCCAGCCTAGGACGGGAGGCTGAAACTGGGAATTGCTTGAGTCCGCAGGTTCAAGACCCACTCAGGGCAACATAGCGAGACCTAGTCTCAAAAAACAACTGGGCGTGGTGGTGCATGCCTGTAATCCTAGCTACCTGGGAGGCTGAGACTAGGGATCGCTTGAGTCCTGGGGGGTACCCCAGGTAACGTGAGCCTGCGGTTCCCAGGGCAACGTAGCGAGACCTAGTCTCAAAAACAAAAGGATCCTACCACTGTAAGACAGAGCTGCAGCCTCAATGCCTTCACAGGCTTTGCTCATCAGAGCTGTGGCCGGTATGGGGTGCCCTGCTAGGTGCCTTCCTCTGACAGAAAGGGGAGGTGGCTGTGGGAGGCAGGTGTAGTGACTGATCTCTATCACAGAGATTGTAGTGCTGCCTGTGGATAATCCTGATAGGGTTGGTTTAGAGGAGGAAATGACCGGAATAAAACGAAATGGCCCCAAGTAAACAAATATGGTTGACAAATATGCAGACTCAGATCCCAATCCCTGGGCCTCCCTCCCCTCCTTGCAGGCCAAAGGCCGCCAGACCCTGTCACACGAGGGCACTTTCACAACAGACCCAGAATCAGTGCCTTCAGGATGTTGTTGCTATGCTGGGAAAATTCCCTTGTCAAGGGAACACAAAAGGGTCTGGGCATGCTGGCCTGTAAGCAGCATCCTAGGAAGCCGCAGTGGGGACTAGGGATTGCGGCTCGAGTCCCGCTTGGGGCCTTTCCCATAGGCCCTAGTTCCAAAAAATATAGCTGGGTGTGGTGGCGCATGCCTGTAATCCCAGCTACCTGGGAAGCTGAGGCTGGGGACTTCTTGAGTCCATGTTACCCCCAACAACGTGAGCCTGCAGTTCCATGGGCAAAAATAGCGAGATCTAGTCTCAAAAAAAAAAAAAAAAGAGAGAGAACACAAAAGGCTTGGCCACCTGCCTGAAATGGGCAAAGGAGAAAAGACACACGTGTCACTTTCAGTAGCTTCCCTGCCTGGAAATAGAGGTCCCTACTGCTCAAAGCTGGGTGACACTCAACCAGACGTCCCTGGACACCCAGTCAGGACATCAGAAAATGTCCCAAAGCTCCAGAACCAGGTGACAAACAGATGCTGTCCCCTCACATGTGCCTGCTGGTCATAGCCTTCCCCACAGTGGGGATCAGGGCCTGGGACCTTGACCCTTGATCAGAGGGCATCCCACAGTCCCGTCCACAAACTCCATGCTGAGAAGTAATTACAACCAGAATCGAATCTATGATTCAAAGGTCAACAAAACTTTAAAGCTGATGGAGTTCCACAGGGCCCCTGTGGGGACAGCCCCACGGGGCTTGAGCTCATTTCCACCCAAGAAGTCAATGGGTTTACTTCTTTTTTTCTTGGATAATAGTTTGGAGGGAAAGTAACACGATTCCACCTGGGACGAAATAGATATTAGGGATTTTTCTCTTACCACCTTTGGGAAACAGAACAAAACCAGCAAAGTGGGTAGATTCCAGAATTTGCAAATTAGTAAGAACATGAATTAATGGGATATGAACAAAAGGTAACTGAAAAAAAATACTTCAAAATGGTTTGTTTCTGATGAACTTTTAGTATGCTCTTACGTAAAGAATTTAGAATGCCAGATTTGGTTGAGACATAATTATTTACTTAACACAGATATTCATTGAAATAAGTTCTCTGAGTAACATAATATTAACTCTCCAAATCAGCGTTTTACATATTGGTCAATATATTTTCTTGTGACCAGAAAATCATCTGAAAGGCCATTTGTTTTGATGATAATGTTTTCTCGTGTGTTTACAATTATACCATGGGGACAGAAAATCATTCATATTTTTATTTCACACAAAAAATTTTTACCTTGGAAAGAAGTGGTTTGTTAACACTGGAAGAAGTTTAGCTTCCCTAGAAAATCAAAATGGCTTATTTAAACTACTAAACACCATTTTCAGCACATTGAATTGAGAACAATGTCAAGTGTGGTGCCCTGTACTGGGAGATGAAGTGAAGTGAGCTCTTGTGGGTGGTACATTTGAAAGTGGTTAAAAAAGACTCTACAGACAGGCGCGGTGGTACGTGCCTGCAATCCCAGCAACTTGGGAGGCGGAAACTAGGAATCACTTGAGTCCATGGGTTCGAGACTACCCTAGGCAACATTGCGAGACCTAGTCTCAAAAAAATAGCTGGGCGTGCTGGCACACACCTGTAATCCCAGCTACCTGGGAGGCTGAGGCTAGGGGTCACTTGAATCCATGGGTTTGGGACTACCCCAGGCAACATAGCAAGACCTAGTCTCTTAAAAAAAAAAAAAAAAAGACTCTACAGCACCTGGAATGTAGTCCTCAAACTACCCAGATTCTGCCATGCGGGCATTCAGGCCACGGCAGTCACTCCAAGGGGCCAGCTGGAGCCAGAAGGCATCTGCACGTGTGGCTACAGCGCTGCACTGGGAGCCCAGGCGCCCTGCACAAGGCCTCTGGGATGGGGTGCAGATGCTTCCCTGGGACACAACCAAGGTGGGGGCTCGGGGGGACTACCCTCCCACTGCACTCCCAAACCTTAGAGACTCCTGCCTCCACATGGTGTGGGTGCTGGTCCCCTCAGGGCCCCCCTAGATGGAGAGGACAGAAGGCAAAGTGACCGACAGGGCCCCTGTGGGGACAGCCCCACGGGGCTTGAGCTCATTCCCACGCTCCTGTCCCCATCAGCGTGTCCCCGTCAACTCCTCATGAAATCGGGTAACAAAACAGGCAAAACAGAGACCTTACCTAAATCTACAAATGGGAGCAGTTGGCTCTTTAAATCCAGCCATGCATTAGATTCATCCCAGCCTATGCAAGCAGTAGCAAGACCACACTATCTTTAAAAGGGGCAAGATTTAGTCATTAAAAGACAAAGTAAACAAAAGTCACTGAGGGTACAATGGGTCCCCTTCGATTATCTTACCACACAGTCCAGTCTCTAGTCCAAAAGGTTACATGTGGCCTTCAGCCATGTGCTTCCACAAAATGGCGCCTATCCCAAACAAGATGGCGCCCTATGCTTTAAGGTAACCAACGCAAGGAAAAAAATATCCTTGAGCTGATTTACCAAGGGCAGGTTATCCCTTCGTGTTAGCCCCAACGTCCCACAGCACCCCTATCACTCAGGGCACGCTCCCCTTGGACGGGAGCTCCTGGCCTGCCGCCTACCAGTGGCCCCTCCCCGACCAGGCTGTCCTCCACTCCCAAGCAGGAGCTGGGGCACTGCTACTAACTTCCCAGGCTGGACTCCCAGTCTCCATCGGGCTCTCGAGAGAAGGTGCCAGGGGCTGTTCTCTCATGCAGCCTCTGGAGCTGGGGGACCAGAGTCATGACTTTCACTGAGCTGGGAAGATGCTGACAATATAAGGTCAAGGTCACTGACTAAGAACAGTGAAAACCGACTTTTCTATTTGTAGATTTTACATATGCCTGCAAACTATACATGTGAAATGATAAAGTGGTTCTTTTGTTCATTT